>WBZZ01004934.1:15000-20000 GCA_019918135.1 Paulinella micropora
TATCCGTCGATCCATCTAATGATCCACTATCTATCTATCTATCTATCTATCTATCTATCTATCTATCTATCTATCTATCTATCTATCTATCTATCTATCTATCTATCTATCTGTCTGTCTGTCTGTCTGTCTGTCTGTCTGTCTGTCTGTCTGTCTGTCTGTCTGTCTGTCTGTCTGTCTGTCTGTCTGTCTATCTGTCTGTCTGTCTGTCTGTCTGTCTGTCTATCTATCTATCTATCTATCTATCTATCTATCTATCTATCTATCTATCTATTAATCCTATCTATCTACCTATCCATCCATCCATCCATCCATCCATTCATTCATCTATCCATCTATCTTCGTACATGTCTACCCATCTCTCTCTCTCTCTCCCTCTCTCTCTCTCTCTCTCTCTCTCTCTCTCTCTCTCTCTCTCTCTCTCTCTCTCTCTCTCTCTCTCTCTCGGTTCTGTTATGGGGCGCTGCTCTCTGTGGAACCTCTCTCTCTCTCTCTCTCTCTATATATATATATATATATATATATATATATTTATGTCTAGGTTCTGTTATGGGGCACTGCTCTCTGTGGAACCATACTGGGACTATTAGGTCAGACAATACAATACAATACAATACAATACAATACAATACAATATAATGCAATACAATACAATACAATACAATACAATACGATACGATACGATACGATACAATACAATACAATACAGTACAATACAATACAATACAATACAATACAACACAATACAATATAATACAATATAATACAATATAATACAATACAATACAATACAATACGATACGATACGATACGATACGATACGATACAATACAATACAATACAATACAATACAATACAATACAATACAATACGATACGATACAATACAATACAATACAATACAATAAAATACAACACAACACAACACAACACAATACAATACAATACAATACAATACAATACAATACAGTACAATACGATACGATACAATACAATACAATACAATACAATACAATACAATTCAATACAATACAATACAATTCAATACAATACAATACGATACGATACGATACGATACGATACAATACAATACAATACAATACAATACAATACAATACGATACAATACAATACGATACAATACAATACAATACAATACAATAAAATACAATACAACACAACACAACACAACACAATACAATACAACACAATACAATACAATACAGTACAATACGATACGATACAATACATTACAATACAATACAATACAATGCAATACAATACAATACAATACAATACAATATAATACAATACAGTACAATATAATACAATATAATACAATACAATACAATACAATACAATACAATGTAATACAATATAATTCAATACAATACAATACAATACAATACAATATAATACAATATTATACAATATTATACAATACAATACAATACAATACAATACAATACAATACAACACAATATGATACAATACAATACAATACAATACAATACAATACAATATAATACAATACAATGCAATACAATACAATACATACAATACAATACAATATAATGCAATATAGTACAATACAATACAAAACAGTACAATACAATACAATACAATACAATAAATACAATACAATACGATACAATACAATATAATACAATATAATACAATACAATACAATACAATACAATACGATACGATACGATACGATACGATACGATACGATACAATACAATACAATACAATACAGTACGATACGATACGATACAATACAATACAATACAATACAATAAAATACAACACAACACAACACAGTACAATACAATACAATACAATACAGTACCATACGATACGATACAATACAATACAATACAATACAATACAATACAATACAATTCAATACAATGCAATATAATACAATACAATACAATACGATACGATACGATACAATACAATGCAATATAATACAATACAATACAAAACAGTACAATACAATACAATACAATACAATACAATAAACACAATACAATACAATACAATACAATACAATATAATACAATACGATACGATACAATACAATACAATACAATACAATACAATACGATACGATACGATACGATACGATACGATACGATACGATACAATACAATACAATACAATACAATACAATACGATACGATACGATACGATACAATACAATACAATACAATAAAATAAAATACAACACAACACAACACAATACAATACAATACAATACAATACAATACAATACAGTACAATACGATACGATACAATACAAAACAATACAATACAATGCAATAATGCAATACAATACAACACAATACAATACAATACAATGCAATACAATACAATACAATACAATACAATACAATTCAATACAATACAATTCAATACAATACAATACAATACAATACAATAAAATACAATGCAATACAATACAATACAATACAATACAATACAATACAATATAATGCAATACAATACAATACAATACAATACAATACGATACGATACGATACAATACAATACAATACAATACAATATGATATCATACAATATAATACAATACGATACAATACAATACAATACAATACAATACAATACGATACGATACGATACGATACGATACGATACAAGACAATACAATACAATACAATACAATACAATACAATACGATGCGATACAATACAATACAATACAATACAATACAATACAATACAATACAATAAAATACAACACAATACAACACAATACAATACAATACAATACAATACAATACAGTACAATACGATACGATACAATACAATACAATACAATACAATGCAATGCAATACAATACAATACAATACAATGCAATACAATACAATACAATACAATACAATACAATACGATACGATACGATACGATACGATACAATACAATACAATACAATACAATACGATACGATACGATACAACACAACACAATACAATACAATACAATACAATACAATAAAATACAATACAACACAACACAATACAATACAACACAATACAATACAATACAGTACAATACGATACGATACAATACAATACAATACAATACAATGCAATACAATGCAATGCAATACAATACAATACAATACATTACAATGCAATACAATACAATACAATACAATACAATACAATAGAATACGATACGATACGATACGATACAATACAATGCAATACAATACAATACAATACAATAAAAAATATAATGCAATATAATACAATACAATACAAAACAGTACAATACAATACAATACAATACAATACAATGTAATACAATATGATACAATACAATACAATACGATACGATACGATACGATACGATACGATACGATACGATACAATACAATACAATACAATACAATACGATACGATACGATACAATACAATACAATACAATACAATACAATACAATACAATACAAATAAAATACAACACAACACAACACAATACAATACAATACAATACAATACAATACAATACAGTACAGTACAATACGATACGATACAATACAATACAATACAATACAATGCAATACAATACAATACAATACAATACAATACAATACAATAGAATGCAATACAATACAATATAATACAATTCAATACAATACAATATAATACAATACAATACAATATGATACGATACGATAAGATACGATACAATACAATACAATACCATACAATACAATACAGTACAATACAATGCAATACAATACAATACAATACAATACAATACAATACAACACAATATGATACAATACAATACAATACAATACAATACAATACAATACAATACGATACGATACGATACGATACGATACAATACAGTACACAAGCCAATACAATACAATACAATACAATACAATATAATACAATATAATACAATACAATACAATACAATATAATACAATACAATACAATACAATAATACAATATAATGCAATACAATACAATACAATACAATACAATACAAAACAATACAATACAATACAATACAATACAATACACACAATACAATACAATACAATACAATATAATACAATACGATACAATACAATACAATACAATACAATACAATATAATACAATATAATACAGTACAATACAATACGATACGATACGATACGATACGATACAATACGATACGATACAATACGATACAATCAATACAATACAATACAATACAATACAATACAATACAATACAACACAACACAACACAACACAATACAATACAATACAATACAATACGATACAATACGATACAATACAATACAATACAATACAATGCAATGCAATACAATGCATACAATACAATTCAATACAATACAATATAATACAATACTATACGATACGATACGATACGATACAATATAATACAATACAATACAATACAATACAATACAATACAATACAATGCAATACAATACAATACAATACAATACAATACAATACAATACAATACGATACGATACGATACGATACAATACAATACAATACAATACAATACAATACAATACGATACAATACGATACAATACGATATGACACAACACAATACAATACAATACAATACAGTACATTACAATACAATACAGTACAACACAACACAAGACAATACAAGACAATACAATACAATACAATACAACAACTTCTATACATGCATGTATCTACGTATGTATGTATGTAATGTAATGTAATGTTATGTTATGTTATGTAATCTAATCTTATGTAATCTTATGTAATTTATGTAATGTTATGTAATGTTATGTAATGTTATGTAATGTTATGTAATGTTATGTAATGTTATGTTGTGTTGTGTTGTGTTTTGTTTTGTTGTGTTGTGTTGTGTTATGTTATGTTATGTGTATATATACATGTGTGTGTGTGTGTGTATATGTATGTATGTATGTATGTATGTATGTATGTATGTATGTATGTATG
>WBZZ01004934.1:27500-30000 GCA_019918135.1 Paulinella micropora
TGCTGTCCTCACGGTTGCCCCGCCCCCCCCCCCCCCCCCCCCCCCCCCCTCCCCTCCTTTGCTTCTATACATCTATCTACCTACCTATCTACATACATACCTGTCTGTTAATTTTCTTTCCTCTACTTATCTTAATCTTTGTATATACCTATGTATCAATTGATGAGCATAACCGTGACAGCGACTGTGAGCGTCTCTTTATCTATCCATCATTCTACCTTCATACCTACCTACCTACCTGCCTATTTGTGTATGTACTAGCTGTGGTGCTCCCGTGGGGGTATGTATGGATGCCTTATAAACTCCCAATACACTATATATGTACATATGTATGTATATATGTATGTATGTATGTGGCACTTTTTCAGAGGGTGTGTTTGCTGCAAAAAGTAACGGCAAACACGGTGGGAAAATGGGCATTTTTTAGCAAAAAAAAAGGGCAGTTAAAACGTGACGGATTGATATGCTTTTTATATGTATAGAAGTTTGTATTTACAGATGCTCATAGCCGTTGGAGCACTGTGGGCATCTCTTTATCTATCCATCATTCTATCTACATACCTACATGCATATCTATCTCTTATCTGTTCATCTATAGGTGTGCTCATAGCGATTGCAGTCACTGTGGGCGCCTTTTTATCTATCCATCGTTCTATCTACATACCTACATACATATCTAAGGTCTTTCAAATGATTTCGACCACCCTACTTTTCGGCCACTTTGACTGTCTATCTAAATCTATCTATCTATCTATCTATCTATCTATCTATCTATCTATCTATCTATCTATCTATCTATCTATCTATCTATCTATCTGTCCCTTGGGCTTGGTTTTTTTTTTTTTTTTTTGAAATGGGTGCCATCTGTCGACAGTGTGGGTGTGCTGAGAATTAGGGGATGGTGTGGGTGTGCTGGGCCCGTGGTGGGGTGCCTTATGTGTGCCTAGCCATACGCCTGTAAGTCACATGCCGAAATAGCGACGGGAAGCACAATCCTGTTCCCTCAGGGTGCCCTTTCTCGCTTGTTGAGCCCGGAATAAAACCCACAGTGCTCTGTCGGTTTATACTAGACTGTCGAACAGTCTCGAAACTCCATCTGCTTACTGGGTCCTCTGTAATGGAGGTGGGAGCTCGTTCTGCAAGGGGCGCTTTATGGAACGAGCCCTGGCCCCGCCTGGTACTAGGGAGGTTTGGTATCGCCTGTATCAGTCCCTTCCGTGCAAACATCACGGCTTAGCTGGGCATCGGGTTAATACTTACCCACAGACTTCCTTGGTTGACGAAATCAGAAGCTCCTTTTTTCTGACATTAGTCGATATCTCATCTATCTATCTATCTATCTATCTATCTATCTATCTATCTATCTATCTATCTATCTATCTATCTATCTATCTATCTACCTACCTACCTACCTATCTACCGATATATCTATATCTATCTATCTATCTATCTATCTATCTATCTATCTATCTATCTATCTATCTATCTATCTATCTGTGTAGACCCTCGTTTTTCACCGCAAACCAGAGCCATGATGATTTTTTTGAAAAAATCATTTTTTCACAACATAATGGCTCTAGTTTGCGGTGAAAAACGATTGTCCCAAAGAAAAATAAGCACATGCGCAAAGTTCGGGAAATTTTGTCAAAATCTTTGGTGAGGGCCGGCAGGTCCATGATTAACCTCTGTGAACCCTTAAGGTGGGAGCTTTTTTTGCACCCCCCATTTCTATAAATCATGGCAAAGAGGCCGAAAAGTAGGGTGGGCGAAATCATTTGAAAGACCTTATCTCTTACCCATATATGTATTCACAGGTGCTCGTAGCAATTGCAGCCACTGTGGGTGTAGCCTATCGACCTCGCTTCGTGTACCCTCTCTCTCTCTCTCTCTCTCTCTCTCTCTCTCTCTCTCTCTCTCTCTCTCTACCTAGCCATCTTACTATAAAACCAAGAGGGGGAAAAAAAAAGGAAGGAAAGAAGAAATAAGTATGAGAGAGAACAAGAACTTATTTTTGTGGGCAGGGTGAATTCGCATGTCTTGGAGGGCATGCAGCCGGAAGGTAGGCCTTGCCTCACTGCTGCCTTTCTGCCCCGCACATTGCCTCACTGCTGCCTTTCTGCTCCGCACATTGCCTCACTGCTGCCTTTCTGCCCCGCACATTGCCTCACTGCTGCCTTTCTGCCCCGCACATTGCCTCACTACTGCCTTTTGGCTCCGCACTTTGCCTCACTACTGCCTTTTGGCCCCGCACATTGCCTCACTACTGCCTGTCTGCCCCGCACTTTGCCTCACTACTGCCTTTCTGCCCCGCACATTGTCTCACTGCGCCTTGCTTCGCCACCTGTTGCCTCACTACTGCCTTTTTTGTCCCACCTATTGCCTCACTGCCGCCTTTCTGTCACACCGATCGCTCAAGACGCCTCTCTTTGCTCCACATTGGCTCATATATGCCTCCATACCCTACCTGTTGCCTCTTTGCCTACTATGGCCTCAATAACGG
>WBZZ01004934.1:45000-47500 GCA_019918135.1 Paulinella micropora
ATGGATAGATAGATAGACAGACAGACAGACAGATAGACAGATGGATAGATAGATAGATAGATAGATAGATAGATAGATAGATAGATAGATAGATAGATAGATAGATAGATAGTGTATGTATGGCGGAAGAGTTAAACATGTATGCCATACACCCATATACATATATGCAGACAAGTACATACATGCATAGATACAGCCATAAATACATTTACATAGGTATATACATGTTTTATACTCTGCCGCCATACATGCACACCTATATACATATAGACACGCTGGTACGTACATGCATAGATACAGCCATAAATACATTTACATAGGTATATACATACATAACATACATACATTACATACATTACATACAATACATTACTTACATACATTACATACATACATACATACATACATACATACATACATACATACATACATACATACGGTGGGACCGTTATGTATCCATGCATGTACGTATGTACGCATGTATGTATGTATGTATGTACGCATGTATGTATGTATCTATGTACGCATGTATGTATGTATGTATTTATGTATGTATGTACGCATGTATGTATGTATGTACGCATGTATGTCTGTATGTATGTACGCATGTATGTATTTATGTATGTATGTACGCATGTATGTATGTATGTATGTACGCATGTATGTATGTATGTATGTACGCATGTATGTATGTATGTATTTATGTATGTATTTACGCATGTATGTATGTATGTATGTACGCATGTATGTACGCATGTATGTATGTATGTATGTACGCATGTATGTATGTATGTATTTATGTATGTATGTACGCATGTATGTATGTATGTATGTACGCATGTATGTATGCATGTATGCACGTATGTATGTATGTACGTATGTACGCATGCATGCATGTACGTATGTAGGCATGTACGTATGTACGCATGTTAGTATAATATATATGTATGTACGCATGTATGTACGCATGTATGTATGTACGCATGTATGTATGTATGTATGTACGCATGTATGTATGTATGTATTTATGTATGTATGTACGCATGTATGTATGTATGTATGTACGCATCTATGTATGTATGTATTTATGTATGTACGCATGTATGTATGTATGTATGTATGTATGTATGTATGTATGTATGTATGTATGTATGTACGCATGTATGTATGTATGTATGTATGTATGTACGCATGTATGTATGTATGTATGTATGTACGCATGTATGTATGTATGTATTTATGTATGTACGCATGTATGTATGTATGTATTTATGTATGTATGTACGCATGTATGTATGTATGTACGCATGTATGTATGTATGTATTGTATGTATGTACGCATGTATGTATGTATGTATTTATGTATGTATGTACGCATGTATGTATGTATGTACGCATGTATGTATGTATGTATTTATGTATGTATGTACGCATGTATGTATGTATGTATGTACGCATGTATGTATGTATGTCTTAATGTATGTATGTACGCATGTATGTATGTACGCATGTACGCATGTATGTATGTATGTATTTATGTATATATGTACGCATGTATGTATGTATGTATGTACGCATGTATGTATGTATGTATGTACGCATGTATGTATGTATGTATTTATGTGTGTATGTACGCATGTATGTATGTATGTATGTACGCATGTATGTATGTATGTATTTATGTATGTATGTACGCATGTATGTATGTATCTATGTACGCATGTATGTATGTATGTATGTACGCATGTATGCATGTACGTATGCACGCATGTATGTATGTATGTATGTACGCATGTATGTATGTATGTATGTATGTATGTACGCATGTATGTATGTATGTATTTATGTATGTACGCATGTATGTATGTATGTATGCATGTACGTATGTATGCATGTATGTATGTATGTATGTACGCATGTATGTATGTGTGTATGTACGCATGCATGTATGTATGTATGTATGTACGCATGTATGTACGCATGTATGTATGTATGTATGTATGTATGCACGCACGCATGTATGTGTATGTATGTATGTATGTATGTATGTATGTATGTACGCATGTATATATGTATGTATGTACGCATGTATGTATGTATGTATGTACGCATGTATATACGCATGTATGTATGTATGTATGTACGCGTGTATGTATGTATGTATGTATGTACGCATGTATGTATGTATCTATGTATGCATGTATGTATGCATGTATGTATGTATGTATGTATGCCATCCCCCCCCCCCCCCCCCACTCCTCTCGCTCACCCCTCCTCGTACACTCATAAATTAGTACGTATGTATCTCGTACACTCATAAAATTAGTACGTATGTATCCATGTACGGTGTCAAATTCTTATGTATGCATGCATATATGTATTATATAAGTAATTTCTCCATATGAATACTGATATATATATATATATATACATGTATATACATATATATATACATATATATATATATTATATATATATACATATATGTATGTATATGTGT
>WBZZ01004934.1:55000-57500 GCA_019918135.1 Paulinella micropora
GGGGTGTCATTAGAGCCTATCGTCAATTCTTCGTACTCCCCTCACGGGTGAGACGATGGAGGCGCATGTGCAGATTTGCATCAGCCATTGACAGAGAAGCACTATTATTATTATTATTATTATTATTATTATTATTATTATTATTATTATTATTATTATTATTATTATTATTAATATTATCATCATTATTATTATCATTATTATTATCATTATTATCATTATTATTATCATTATTATCATTATTATCATTATTATCATTATTATCATTATTATTATTATTATTATTATTATTATTATTATTATTATTATTATTATTACTATTATTATTATCATCATCATCATCATCATTACTATCATTATCATTAACATTATCACTATATTTGCGTGAATTCCACAGAAATCAAATCAGCATCAACATCGAGTCTGGGGCTAGCCACCCTGTCAATATGAGCTCACAAACTCCTTCACACAAACCATGATTTATTTCGATTGGGGTGCAAAAAAAAAAGGAATTTTGGCATTCAGGACACTCCCCTAACGCAAATATTTGCGTGAATTAAAAAAAAATCATATCAGCATCAAGATCGAGTCTGGGGCTAACCACTCTGCAAATATGAGCTCCCAACTCCTCCTCGTTCCCACAAACTATGATTTATTCCGACAGGGGTGCGAAAATGCGGGGGGGTTGGGGGGTGGGGTACACAATTTTCATTTTCCCCCTCCCCCCAAACCCCCCACCCCCTTCACCAACACCTTTCAGGGATAATAATAATAATAATAATAATAATAATAATAATAATAATAATAATAATAATAATAATAATAATAATAATAATAATAGTGTATCTCCTGCCAATTGCTGAGCCAAAAGGCCATGTGCATCCAGTCCTCCATTCCATAAGGAAAGTCTCCACACCAATCGGTGGAATAAAGGAAGTGACGGCATAGAACATTACTCTAGGAGCTTTATACCAATCAGCCCATGGAAAGGACCGATGGCCTATGTACTCCCTAAATAATAATAATAATAATAATAATAATAATAATAATAATAATAATAATAATAATAATAATAATAACGATAATAATAACGATAATGATAATGATCCCTTCCCCCCCCCCCCCCCCCTCTCTCTCTCTGTCTCTCTCTCTCTCTCTCTCTAGCTGACCCGCTGCCCGATACTAACAGCGGGTATCAGAATACAGCTACGATCTATCTATCTATCTATCTATCTATCTATCTATCTATCTATCTATCTATCTATCTACCTACCTACCTACCTACCTACCCACCTACCCACCTACCTACCTATCTATCTATCTATCTATCTATCTATCTTCTCTCTCTCTATAATATATATATATATATATATGTATAATATTTGCGTTAGGGGAGTGTCCTGAATGCCAAAATTCCTTGTTTTTTAGCCTTTTTTCTGCACCCTCGTCGGAATAAATCATGGTTTGTGTGAACCAGGAGCAGTTGGGAGCTCATATTGACAGGGTGGCTAGCCCCAGATTTGATCTTGATATTGATATAACTTTTTTTGGAATTCACGCCAATATTTGCGTTAGGGGAGTGTCCTGAATGCCAAAATTCCTTGTTTTTTTTTTAAGCCTATTTTCTGCTCTCCCAACGGAATAAATCATGGTTTGTGGGAACCAGGAGGAGTCGGGAGCTCATATTGGCAGGGTGGTTACCAGCAGACTCGATCTTGATGCTGGTATAACTTTTTTGGAATTCACGCAAATATTTGCGTTAGGGGAGTGTCCTGAATGCCACAATTCCTTTTTTTTAGGAGTACTTGCCGGTGCCTCCGGCAATATAACGTACCCTGTCGACGGGGAAGGGGGGGATGGTCCGGGGGGGCCTCCCCCCGGGAACCCCAGCCCGGCAATTGTACGTACCCGTTTGGTCTCGGGTGGCACCCATACCAGAAAATTGAGGTCTTGTGCCACCAGCCGCCGTTTGCGCACACCAGAGGGAGTTAGCGGCTGTTATTTGGTGTATCTGACACTTCTTGATGAGCTCTCTTCGAAAATATAAAAATTGTGGCGCCCGGTGGCCTACACACCGGGAAATTGAGGTTTTTGCGCCACCAGGCGCCGTTTGCGCACACCCGAGGGAGTTTGAGGCTGATGTTTGGTGTACCCGACACCTCTAGGTGCGCTCTCTTCGGAAATAAAAAAGTTTTGGTGGCGGGTGGCACAAAAACCAGAGAGTTTAGGTTTTTGTGCCACCAGAGCTTACACTTGCGTTCTGCTGGTACCACCGGCAATTGAACGTACCCTGTCGACGGGGAAGGGGGGGTCCGGGGGGCCGTCCCCCGGGAACCCCGGGGGGGGGGGGGGGGGGGGGGGGGGGGGGGGGGTGCGTTTCGCGCACCGCAGCACCGCAAACCATCCTTTCAGGTGTTTGCGCAGCTCCTAGTTATTATTATTATTACTATTACTATTATTATTATTATTATTCAGCCCAATGGCCTCAAGGCGTTAAACT
>WBZZ01004935.1:0-47569 GCA_019918135.1 Paulinella micropora
GTCGTTGACGCGGTAGGGCTATCTGAGCTTGAGGCAGTCAAGGACGCCGACTGCGTCCGCGAGGGGCTGTTGCTGAGCGACGAGCCCACGCTCCGCGACGCGGTCACAGACTGTGACACGGATCCGGACTGGGAAAGGGACAGCGTCAGTGTCGCGGTCGGCGAGGCGGACGGCACCCACACTGCGCACTCGGCGTTGGTGCGTTTGCTCAAGCACGCGTCGTGTGTCTGGCGCAGCAGCTCCGTGGGCGCGCCGTCCAGCAGCCGCCGGGCGTCGCGCAGCCCGTCCAACCGCCAACTCGACAGATCGGCCCGCAGCGCGGACTGCGCGAACACAGCGGTTGCATCCGACACGCCCGTCACGTTCCAATTCTCCAGGCCGGGTATGTTGGTTGTTTGCGTGCCGTTGAACAGGTACGAAATGTCCCGCGCGCGCGACAGGTCCCAGCCGCTGACGTTCGAGAACACAAGCTTTGGCGAGTTCGCGAACGCGCCGCGCAGCGTCGTGGCGGCCCGCGTGTCCAGCACCGACACATCGAAATCAGCGGCCCCGAGCCCGGCGAAGCTGTGCTCGAAGCTCGTCACGTACGACGTGTCGAGCGCCGACAGCGGCGGCAACCGTGCCAGCCGGGCCTCGCCGTAGAAGTGGTAGCCGCTGCCAGTGTCCAGCCGCAGCCCCCCCCCACTGTGAGATCGCGAGCAGCGCGACCTCGTCCGCCTGCTGCGAGCGCCACGTCTGCGTCATGGCCCAGCCCGGCACCGCGCCGTCCATTGCCACCGAAAACACGCCCGCGCTGGCAAACACGTGCGTGCACGGCCCGCGAACCGTACACGTCTGCGGCGGCGCGCCGTCGCACCAGTCTACCAGCCATTGCTCGTCTTGGGCGACGAGGCGGCGCGTGACAGTGCCGGCGAGAATAGCGCCCGCGGCCGGCAGCGTCCACACCGAGCCGGCGGCGCGGACGGACAGCTCGAGCAACAGGTCAGTCGGTTCCGGCGCGCACCAGGCGCAGTCGGCGTTGGCCAAAAACACCACCGTGAGTGCTAAGCATGAGTTCATCGTCATCTAGATAGAGAGAGAGACAGAAAAAGAATGAGCTTGATTGTGTGTGTGTGTCTCCTTTTTTTTCGTCGTGATGCTGGAGTTGGGACACTTGTCTAGATTTCCTTTTCTAGTTAAATATTTTTTAAAAAAATTTCTTCCCGTTAAAAAAAAGTTCTTCCCGTCCCGTTTTTGGGGGAAGGGGGTAGAGGAGGGAAGAAGGGGAGGACGAGAGAAGAAAGGAAGGTGATGACAAAAAAAATCAGAAAGTTATCATTAAATTCTTTTTTTTGCCAGAACGAAAAGCCAGGGGAGGGGCCCGCCTGTTTTCAAATCTCTGTAATACTGAGGTGGTTCCAGATGCATGCAATTGCGCGGAGTTACGTGGTCTGATTTCTACATCGCTATTGTACGTTTCCGACCCCCGATATTTTTTTTCATTGGAGGCACTTGGAAGTGTCTTGTCTTGTTTTGAGAACATACCCGATTCCTATTTGACAATCTAGGTGAATTAAATACACACAGGCACGTTCAGTGTGACGCGCAGGTCACCCAGCGTCACGCTGGACGGGCAGGCAAGGCCACCTGCATTCAACTTGTAGTAGTTTTGCCGAGCCACAAAGCGGTACGCGTTGTATGCTTGGGGCAGGTTCAAGGTCAGGGTTTGTGTCGTGCCAAAAACCCAGCCGCTCCAATTACCTCTCGAAGCTAGGTAAGTCCAGTTGTTGCCCAGGTCGCTGGAACACAGGACCGCCAGCTCCGAGACCGCCTGGTAGACAGGGCAGCCGGACCCTGAAAAGGGGCAGGTGCCTAGGCAGGGAGGGGTAAAAGTACCTGTGGTGGCGGTTACTACCACCTACAGGAGCGGCGCAAAGCTGCAGGCCGACTGGGTGAACGTGACGTAAGCGCCCGCATAATTGTTCCCGCCGGCTACTGTGACCGGCGAGGATGCAGTATTGGTGCAGGTAGAGCAGACCAGGGTGGTACCATATTATCCAGAGCTTGAGCTCCAATATTTGTCGGCAGCGCCGTCGGAGACCACGCTCGCAGAGCCGGCGCTCGCGCCACTGACGCTCACCGTGCAGCCGTACAGGCCGCCGGGCGACTTCAGGGTTTTGGCGCCGGCCTGGGTAAAGCATGCATTGCACGTACAATAGAAAGAACCTGGGTGTTAGTGCAAACCCCGTTGGCGCCACATCCACCGTTGTCGGGGCGGCTGCACTCGTTCACGTCGGGGGACGGCGTGACCGAGTGGCTGAGCGTCACACTGCCGGTGAGCGAGCTCGTGGGGCTGTTGGTGGGCGTTGCTGCGGCTGGCGTACAGCGAAGGGGATGGCGACGGCGTGGAGCTACCGGTCGGCGTGAGGCTGACGGTAGGTGAACGCGTGGCGGAGGCGGTCTCCGACTGGCTGTGTGTCGGGGTCGCGCTGGGGGTGGGGGTGTTGGTAAGCGATAGGCTGGGCGACTAGCTGGGCAGCTCGCACGAAGATACGTCCAGCGTGACCCTGAGGACGCCGAAAACGGCGGCGGAGCTGCACATAAAGTTGTAGATTGAGTACTAATGAAAATTGCGCAGGATGACGAAACGGAACGCGTTGTAACTAGCGGGGAGCGACTGATCTAAGGTTAGTGTTTTTGTCTGCTTGGGGGACCAGCCGCTCCAAAGACCGCTCGTGGCCAGGTATGTCCAGTCTGTGCCGCCGTTGCTAGAGCCCAGGACTACCAGCTCCGAAACAGCGGAGTGGGACTGGCAGCCCGCGTTGTCAGTACAGCCGCCTTGGTTATAAGGAGTGATAAGCGCCGGGGTGCTGATCACACTAACAGAGAAAAGCCGCGCTGAGCTGCTCCAGGTCTGGTTGAAGTCAACGTAAGCTCCTGCGTAGCTGGCCCCGTTGGCGGCCACGGTGACCGGCGCGAAGTTGCTGGCTGGGAAGTTACAAAACCCGTTGGTGACACCGCTGGTGGACTGGCCGTAGTTGCTACCACTGCTCCAGAGCGTAGAGGCCAGGCAGTCCGTAGGATTGCCTGCTCGCTGTGCTGAGGAGGCCCCGCTAACCAGGACTTGCCAGCCGTACAGGTAGTCGGGCGACGTCAATTCCTGGGCGCCGGCTCGAACGTAACCGGGCGCGCACGTGCAGGAGGGGGCCGCGCCGCCCGGCGTATTGCTGCAAACCCCGTTGGGCCCACAGCCTCCGTTGTTAGGGCGGCTGCACTCATTCACGTTGTGCGACCTTGAGGGGGTTAGGCTGCGTGACACCGGCGACACGGTGGGCGACGCGGAAACACTCGGGGTTGCCGGGGTGCCCTCTCCACATGTTTCCGTGCTCAATTCTAGTTTCGGGCGCAGTTGCACGACGATGGCTGAGCTGGGACAGCCGGCGGCTCCTCCGGATGTTAGCGAGTTGTTAACGTAGGTGGCCTCCACGACAAAGCGATACAAAGTAAAAAAGCTGGGCCGGTCGATCGTCAGGTAGCGGCACTGAGCAGCCGCTCGCGTTGAAGACGCTGGTCCAGCTTAGTCCATCGTTGTCGGAGCCCAGTACAGTGAGCGCGGCGGGAGCCGTGTGTGACCACCCGCTCCCGCCCACGGACGCGACCGCGTTTTGCTTCCGTATTCATACACCCCAAAAACCAACACCTTGAAACTGCTACAAGATGTAGAAATAGATGATTATCTGATTATGCGCCCCGATGACAATACATTTTACGATGTCAAAATTCCCGAATATACAACTTTGAAGCGATATCAACATATTACATTGGACGAAATACGCGAAATTATACTCCGCAAAATACCAAATGTAGAAATTGCTGAAATAAAGCAGAGAATGTCTGTTTTAAAAACAATAGGGACACGAGTATGTATCATAAACGGAGAAGAAATTAAAAGCGACAATTGCTATGTAGTATGGAGAAGAGACGGGCTGTATTTCTACTGCCACGATAGCACTTGCGAAGGCAAAGGTATGAAAATTCACGAATTATCGCCCCCTATCGTCCGCAATATCAACACGATTGATGACCTGCGCCGACTCGCCAGCGAATGTAATAGTTTAGAAAAATTCAAAGAGTTGATAGACACTGCTTTGGCGTGGATGAATGAATCATACACTTTTGCTAACTTGGCAAAGCCGACTATAATTGAAGAATATGTTGATTCAAAAGGCAAGAAGGTATTTCGCTACAAGACGGAATCAGCAATGGAATCATTCTTCAAAAACAAAAGAGTAAAGACCAAGTTATCAAAGGAGGACTGGATAGCGCTAGGTAAAAACCCCGCCACATTGAACGTTGTTGATTTGTATAAAATATGGACTACACACCCGAGAAGACGCGAAGTAAATGACGTAATCTTTGACCCCAAGGCATACTTTGATAACGACAAACAAGGGTTTTATAACTTGTTTAAGGGTTTTGAAATCCCAGCAGACACATTAGGAGACGTGAAATCATTCACGGCAGAAGAAGAAAAAAATGAAGCATTCTTTCAACATATCCTAAACAGATGGTGCGGGGGAAGTCAGGACATACATAAAAAGGTGCTTGATATGTTTGCGAGCATTTACCAAAAGCCGTGGCAAAAACTACACTTATCATTAGTTTTGACAAGCAATGAACGAGCAGGTAAGGGTATTATTCTTGAAATATTCAAAGAAGTAATAGGTGCCGATTATTACTTCCAGCCGTCCGACGTTAGAGAAATATTGGGAGATTTCAATGCGCAACTCGCAAAAGCAATCGTAGTATTTATGGACGAAATGGTATGGGGTGGTGATAAAGAACGAGCGGGAACAATTAAGAAACTCGTATCAGAAAACACGCTCACTCTTAAACAAAAATATGTACCAAATCTAACATGAGAAAATATGTTATTTCCAGTCCTTGCTTCAAACGAAGAATGGGTAGTGCCAGCGGGAACCACTGAGCAACGATGGCTTGTCCTTGAAGTTTCTGACGAACTGGCACTCATGAAATCAGACGAAAAGAGAAAAGTGATTGCGGATATTAGATCTATTGACAGGCAACGACTGGCAAAGTTTCTTCTTGAACGAGACCTCAGCGATTTTAACGATCGCGAAACAATCATTACAAAGGGGCTACGAGAACAAAAGGTAAAATCCCTTTCAAAGTTGAGAAAGTGGTGGTTGGATTGCTTGAACTTGGGATATATCACGAAAGACTTCCCAGAAATTCGTTTTGGTGAAGGAGTTTCAAAAGAAGCATTGTATGATGTGTATAAAGCAAATGCGAACGACCCGCACACTTCGCGTGTTAGTTTCTGGACTAGTCTTAAAAAACTAATGCCAAATATGGTAGAAAAGAAGAAAACGATGGAAGCAGGCACGCGAGTTAGATACGTGGATTTACCAACATTAGAAGAATGTAAAAATCAGTGGAAGATTATTTATGGTGATAATGAATGGGCTTTTGACGATGACGACGATGACGATGAATAAACAATATATAAAAACGTTTTTTTTTTCTTGTAGTTAATATAGTATGTTATCTACTAAGCAAAACTATTTAGATGCGATAGAAAAATGGACTCATTTAAGTAGCGACATAAAACCACCAACAAGCAAATCACTTAAAACTGATATCGTCGCATTTTATGAAAAATACCGACCCGAACAACCCCCGCGGGGTGATAATGTTGAAGTTTCATTGCCCTCCGTTGATACATTGAAGAATGTTGTTTTTGACGAACCAGAAGAATTTACGCCTTTTAAAGAAAGTGATATGAAGGAAACTGGTATAACCGAAATCAAGGCCAACGTAGGAGAAGAATTGGCGAAAAAAGAAATGCCAGTTTTAGAAGCAAAAGAGGAACCTGCGCCAGTTATGGAAAAGAAAACGCCGATTAAAGCAAAGCGGAATCCGCCCGAGAGCGGGTATAGTTGCTATGAAATAATAACGGCACATTTGAAAGTATCAAAAGACCCGTTTAATTTCTTGTATATGAAAGTTGAAGACCGCACCATAATGCAGGAGGATATGAAGAAATGGCACGAGAGTAGATACGCACACATACCACCAGAGCAACGCCCCATTCTTAAATATGGTAAGTTAGATTATAAGACTTTTTTCCGCGATGTTTTATCTCAACACGAGGGCAAACTAACAACACTAAAAGATATGTATGACAGGTTTCATATGTAATCAGCGGTTAGTGCTATATCTCGCATTACATCAATATTAAAATAAGATGGTTTGAAAGACACATAATCCGCAGACGCTGATTTATAATATACTTCCACGGTTAATGGCGCACCAGTCGCGTACGCTACCAGAGCATCATTTGTTGTATTATCTACAATTCTTATTGTTCTATTATTGGTAGTGTCAGATGGGTTCGGGCACGTCATCTGCCATATCAAATTCATTTGAACTCCGTATCTTTGGATTAGCCACACACAATCAAAAGACTTATAATCAATGGCGGTTGTATAATTTAGCACTTCGGTATAATAATCATATGTATTTGTTCCATCTGTGATATGGAACCAAAACTGGAAAGTAGCAATGCCAGTCGGAGCGGGTAAATTCAAAGACCCGCGAAATGCTACATTAATAAAATAACCAAATCCTAAACTTGATATTGTTTTGCTACCATATCCGCCCGTGCAGAGTGTTGTAAATGTTGAACTAGTCATCCATGAGCGCATATCAAGACCAACATACGCATTTTGGACGTTTCTAGTTAAAGTGGGCGTAGCCACGACCGCGATTGTTTTTGTGTCAATAGATTGTTGCTCTTGCGAACGGCCAAATATATTCATTTTTTTAAGACCAAATATATATTCTACAATATAAAATAATAGAATTAAAATATGAACCATTTAGGCAATCCATGGACATACCATTTTTACGGCTCTGTCATAGTGGATGAAGACTTAGAAATTGATGGAGTATTATACGGCGACCACATAGAAGCAAACTCAATCCAAGCAAGGACGGACGACATATCAATAATAATATCGTCGCGAAATAATAACTCTTCTTTGTTGATATCGGACAGCGGATATGTGTCAATTAATAACGAATACGATTTGCCATTAGCGGACGGCACGGCGAACCAAGTATTAAAAACGGACGGGCTTGGAAATACGTCATTCGCGACACTATCTTCAAGTTATATAAGTGATTTTGAATTGGATAAATTAAGTGATGTAGTCATTACAGCGCCAATTGCTATGAATAGTTATCTAACATATAACTCAATCAACTGGGTAAATAAAACATTTCCAATAAATGTGGATGAATTCGGCAATATTAGTATGGGCGGTAATTTGAATATAACAGGAGTTAATTTACTAAATACGAAAGATGTTGATACTTGGATATCAGAGCACGAAGACAATAATGATAAAGTGTCCGCGGATGTTCAATTAATACACACAGCGATGTTTTAATTACAGGCACACCAGCCGATAACCAACTGCTCATTTATAGCACAGGGCAATGGAGAAACACAAACTCACCTTTTCTTAGATTGGATGGCTGATGTTTGGAAATTTAAATATGGGAGGTTTTAATGTAGCAAATGTCGGTAATGTTGATGGTGTTGATGTTTCGGCTCTTGACACCGCAGTCGTTAAACTAACGGGAGACCAGACTATAACAGGAAACAAAATATTTACTACTTATTTGGGTGTAAAAGATTCAAATCCATTAAACACTGGTAAGTTATTCTTCAATTACAACAATAATATGGGTTCTATTTATTCGTCGGAGGTAGGCGGAGCAACGGGATATCCACTAAGCATTGTTGGTTCTTCCATACTTCTTGCTTCTACAACGGGGAGTGGAATAACACTGACTGGCAATGTTTTAAATTTTAGTGGCACAACAGCAATTAGCAGACTTCCAGCACCATTCTATGACACCGATGCTTCAACGAAAGCATATACCGATACAAAATTAGCAAAAGACGGCACAACGGCTATGACGGGCAGTTTAAATATGGGTGGGTTTGCGATTACAAATGTTGGTAATGTTGATGGTATTGATGTTTCTGCTCTTGATACTTCGGTGGTTAAACTAACAGGAGACCAAACTATAGGAGGAATAAAAACATTTAGCAGTATAATAAATGCGAGTGCGGGGATTGATATGAAAAGCCAAAGCATAACAAATGTTAATCTTGTTGATGGCGTGGATGTTTCTACTCTTGACACTTCTGTCGTTAAACTAACAGGAGACCAAACCATAGCAGGGAATAAAAAATTTACATCAACTTTGGAAGTAAGTGGTTCGTCCAATCCTACTACTTTTGACGGCATCGGCATAGCCTTCGATACAAAAATAGGAATGATTGCCGCACAAAAAACAGCAACAGTGACTTGGTATCCAATACAAATAACGGGTTCGTATGTTGAGTTATATTCAGGTAATACTTTAATTATAACCGCAACTGGCACTACACTATCTTTGAATAACAACAAAATAACAAACTTAGCCACACCATCAGCAACAACGGACGGAGCAAACAAAAGTTATGTAGATACAAAAGACGGACAAAATGTGAAATTAACAGGAAACCAAACAATAGCAGGAATCAAGACATTTAGCAGTGCCCTTGAAATAACTGGAAATTCAACGAATGAGACAACAAAGGGAACATTCGTGGTTTTTAACTCCACAGCCAATATAGGAACTATCGGATGCCTTGATATGGGCACGGGCGTAAATTATAACTTTGAAATAAATGCGAAAAAAATAAGTTTCATTATTGATGGGGCGATTGTCGGTTGGGTAAATGCTTCGGGGATAGATTGTAATAGTAGCAAAATAGCCAACCTTGGAACTCCGACATTAGCGACGGACGGAGCGACAAAAGGGTATGAGGACATATTGGACGGGCAAAATGTAAAACTGTCAACAGACCAAACCATAACAGGAAGTAAAACATTTAATGGGGCGAGCACTACAATAAAATATCTAACTTTAACGAACAATGCTGATTTTAATAATCAAACTATCACTAATGGTGGAAATATAACATATAATGGGGCGAGGATATTAAACCAAAATGGAGGAGATATATTCTTTTCACAGACATCGGGAGATTATCAGTATTTCTTATTTACTTTAAATACTGCTACAAGCGGAACCGCAAACCAACGAGGCTATGTATTCAC
This sequence comes from Paulinella micropora, assembly GCA_019918135.1. Lineage (NCBI taxonomy): Eukaryota > Cercozoa > Imbricatea > Euglyphida > Paulinellidae > Paulinella > Paulinella micropora. The sequence goes on from WBZZ01004935.1 coordinate 9,183, forward strand.
GAATGTAGCATCTGATGTAAAAGGGGCGGGACTTTATATTTCAAAACTTTTGGATAATAAAAGTGCTTCGTCTGACATTGTCCGTTTTAACAATGCTGGCGGTATGCGGTTTTATGGAGCCTTAGATATGAACTCAAATAATTTAACAAATGGTGGAACAATAACGGGAACTACATTAACGGCAACTGCTGGTATGACTACAACAACATTAACAACGAGCGACAAAATAACAACACCATCAGGTAAGCCGATAATCATAGGCAATACAACAAAAGGCACAGGTGCGACAGGCGGATTAGAATTATACGGAACGGCTTCAAATATTGGTGGAGCACACTTGCAGGCAATAACAACAGCGGATGCTTATCCAACATTCCAATTATTGAATTGGGCACACGACAATATAGGCTTAAATTTTGATAGTTATTATGACGGCTCAAACTGGAAATCAAGTAATTCTGGCTCAAACTTTCAAATATACAAAATTTCAAACAAACTTGCTTTTTATAATAATACTGGAACAACAGCGGGGAGTAATATAACTTGGAATGAGGCAATGAACATTAATACGTCGGGAGAGGTAGTCATTCCAACAGCATCCAGCGGTTTTTTAACCATACGAAAAAGACCCGCTTCTACCGTCGACGCACAACTATATTTTAAATCGGGAGGATATACGAATTATGGAGCAATTGTTTCTTCTACTGGTTTGCTTCACGCTTGGACTACTTCAAACTCTACTACTGGCGAGCCGTCTGGTAGTTATAATTATATTCCGCTAAATGGTGCTTGGACAAACTCATCGGACAGGCGATTAAAATCAGATATTAAAACATTAGACTGCGGTGATTGTGGTGATAAACTTATGAAAATAAACTGCTGTTCATATTACTTGAAATCAGACGAAAAGAAAGAAAAAAAGAACCACGGAATTATTGCTGATGAAGTTAAAAAAATATTTCCTGAATTTGTATCTGAAAGTGGGATAAAAGCAGAGGATGGAGAAGGCTACCTTGAAGGCATAACATATACAAGTTTTATACCAATATTGGTTAGTGCTTTTCAACACATGGCGGAAAAGGTAGTTAATTTAGAAAAACAAAATAATAATCTCATGAATATACTACAAGACCAAGCAACCCAATTAGTAGAAATACGAGCAGTCGTTTTTGGTGTTTCACGAAACACCTAACTGATTATCGCAAGCGATAATCAAGGTTTTTGATAATGTCAAATAATACAACTAGACTTCACAGACCACCACCTATTATGGATATGGATGGCGAACTAACTCCAGAATTAAAGTCTCGTGTTCTTGAAGTAGAACTAAAGACTGAGGAAAAAAAAATAGAGCACGAATTGGAAGATAACTGGAATTGTTGTTGTATAAAAAACAGACCGACAGACAGCCGACTTATTAAATACTTATTTCAAATGGCTATAATTATAGCAATCATCACGATTTGCTTAATAAAACTCGCTAAAAATAACTTACCTTGCGAGCAGGCAAATGTATATGAAGGTTTGATTAGTTTATTACTCGGCATCGTGCTTCCTTCTCCTTCTTCAAGTAAGAAGTGAGCATTCATATAAATGTATTTTATACCACATAGCATCATTTGAGCACATTAAAGGCAATGCTTCTTCAAAACTAATACACCAATCACTGATTGGCTTATACACACATTCAAATTTTGTTTCAATACCTTGCTTTATACAATAAGCACAACTCTCATTCCTTTTTTCGCTTACCCGAGAGTAAAAGTCGCAGGCAGTCCGCGACATAACCGAGCACACAAAAAGCAATATTAATAACATATATTATACTATCCATAATTTACCAAAGTAAGTGATAAGCCCAATATGCGGGTTGGTTTTTGTTTAAATATGCGGGCTTTGCATCCTTTGTTTTAATTGCTTGATGTCTGGCGCGATAACTTTCCCGTCTGTCTTCGTCTTGATGTTTGGTATAATCTGAATAACCAGATGCACCAAAGTTGATGCGACGGCCGTTATAGACGACATAATACTATTCCTTTCACTTTACTCTCGCCGAAGTCTGTCGCGCCCAATGATAGTGCTTTCTCTCGTAGCCCCATTATATAATTAACTCCCGATTTTACCTTCTTCTTTAATTATATTATTATAAATCGCCTCTCGTTGCTTATCTGATAGCGGTAAGCGGTAAAGTATATTTTCAGGTTTTCTAAAAATATTGGAGTTTCTATTCACTAAGTTCTGAGTGATGCGGATTTGGTCAATTTCCTTCCCTAGCCTTTCCAACTCTTCAAGTTATCACTCGTCTTTGCTTTTTTCTTTTTTATTTTCCATGTTATATAATAGTGGATAAAAAAAATGCCACACGAAAAACCATTTTTTACGTATTATAACGAAATTAGACGCGAACATAAGTATTTATTGGAAGACGCAGATGCTGATTGGACTGAACAAGTTAATGAAGGTATCAATAATCAAGCCCGCGAGAGGCTTAGAGCGGATAGATTGTTGGATGCTTCAACAAGAGGGGGAAATACTATGGAGGATTTAAAAGATAGAATTACCGCGTTGGACAATAAGCGAAGTATTTATGTAAACATGAATTACGATGAACTGAAAGCGCACCTCCAAGATGACGGCGTTGATATGAAAGAATTTGAAAGAAAACATGGAACTGCTCCCATGAACGAACAAATGATTGAAATGCGAAAATTAGCAATGGCTACCGATAAATATGATATAGCGCACATAGAAGACAATATCCAGCAAATGAAGCGTGATATAGCGCAATTGGTAAAACAAGAATATAAAGAAGAAGCCTTAAAACGATTAACCGATAAAGGTTTAACGTATATGAAAGAAAAAGGCAAAGCGGACAAAACTCGCGTAATACGAAGAGAGGATAGAAAGCAAGCGGAGCAGGATTATAAGGAATGGAAAGAAAACCGAGAAGAGTGGGAGAGAAAACACCCAGATGATGCTTCAATAGAAGCACAGATAGGCGACGAACACAAGATGCTTGTGCCACGAATAGGTGATGACCCCCGAAGTGTAGAAAGATTTGTTAATGCTATTATTAGAAGTATTCAGGAGATAATTATGAGTCCCAGACTTAACAGATTACTTAACCTTGCTACAGGTGCTGGGCGATAATATGGTGTGATAAGACTAGCGTGGGGGCAGATATTGAGATTAATTGCCAACAATCCACAACTACGTGCGATGAATGTTGGATTACTTGGAAGAAGAAGAGCAGATGCTTTCAATGCCCTTTTGCTAGCACTAGCGAGAAATGAAGTGCCAGAGGGTTTGCCTCCGCCTAATCCGCGTCTGATCGCAAGCGGACAGCAAAGAATAGGTGATTATGTGTTGAAGGATATGTTGAGAAGATTAGGCTTACAGGTATCAACAATGATGGCATGGCAGACATTTAAAACAGGCGTACAGACTATGACGGTTCTCGGTCTTGGAAACGCACTTGGAGAAATATATAGAACATGGTCTGCTCAACCAGATGCTCTCATTAAGTTGGAAGAAGAACGAATTCATACCGAGGGAAGTAATTATAATGGTGGGGGCACACGAGTAGAAAGCCGTCTTCAATTAGAAGATAGAACTCGTGGCAAATTTCCTTACATTCTCCCAGCAGATGCTTTGGACTTAGTTGCTTTTGAACATGATTTATTGTATGCGTCAGGTGATAAAAATGTCCAAAACTTCGCCGACCAACGATATTTTGAAAGAATTACCAATATGAGTGATCATCTAACGAGTAATGGATTGGCTACGGCCGAAGTTGCCAAGAGTATTTTTGACAATTACAACTCAATGTTTTCAAAAGCGGATATATCTAGAATGGCCTTAGAAGCACAGGGGAGGGCACGTGGCGGAGTATCTTTTTGGGATGCAATGAAGTTTTGGAAAACTATCAAAACCACTCCTCCAGATGCGAAGTATAACGGATTTATAGGCGATGTAGATAAAACATTGATGTCCATGATTGGTATCATGAAAAATGTGGGCAGTTTTGACAAGGATGCGACATTTAAAGTAAATAAAGCAGTGAATTCTGCTACATTTAATAAACAATATGCGGAACTCGTTGATGTTTTTAATAAAATGGTTAAATCGCAAGAAAAAGCCGATGGCGTGAAAGGATATTCTCTTATCGCACCAGCAAATGAAACTACAATTAATAATTTTATAGAAAAAATAAATACACAGAGCATAAAAGATATTCCACCAAGTATAGAAAAAGATATAAATCTTAGTGTTGAAGTCCCGATCGCATACTCAGACAATATGGTAGTAGCACCCAATTTTGATTCAATCGGACTGGGCAATAACTTGGCTATACTTGATGATAAAGGCGCCCAAACGAGGCACTTAAAGGGATTTATTAAATCGTTGAGAGCGAAGACTGGAAAGAAAATTAAACTTTCTAATTATGACGATCCAAAAGTTGGATGGGAAGAGGCCATCAAACAAGCACTAAGTCAAGGTGCTAGTATATCAGACGTAGCAGATGCGGATGATATTTTGGATAAGAGAATTTACGAAGAAGTGAGGGGTAAATTGACACCAGACCAAATGAAGCAATTAGAAGATTTAGAATTGAGGGATGCGAGCGTGCCAAGAAAACAAATACCAATACCAACACCAGCACCGCAAACCATGCCACCGCAAACCATGCCACCAGCACCGCAAACAACGCAAGCACCACCAACACCGCAAACCATGCCACCGCAAACAACACAAGCACCAGCACCACCAAATCCACAACCAGAGTATGAAGGAGGTGTTTATAAAAGTGGAACAAAACAGGGACTCCCATTCTGGGAGGAGAAAGTTAAAGATGAAAAACTTAAAGAAATGATGAAAGAATACAAAGTTTCAGATGATCCAGATCCAGCAACAACACCAAATCAAGCCATGGTTGATAGTATGAGAAGTATTGACCAATTGGTTGATAAGATTATGGGGAAATCTCCCGCCGATGAAAGAGAGGATATGTTAGCACTTATTCGGTTTCTAATGCCAAGCGACCAAAATGGAGGTATCGGCACTTCACAAACAAACCCACTTATTAAAGGCAACGAACTAAGACGCGATCGCATGCTAGACACCAAGAATGATTTTGAATCACTAGATAACACACGTTATGGCAACACAAATAATCACTTTATGTTGAATAGATACAATAGAGCAGTCATCAAGACCAGAATGAGCGAAAAAGGAGAGTTTCCAGAAATGAAACGAAAACTGACGAGAAACTTCCCCGCTGAAATCCCGCGACAAGTTCAAACTCGCCCAGAAAGAAAGGATTTTAAACCGCTCGTCAATCCTCCAAGTAATTATGCTTTTGGTAGTCCTTACTCTCCTTATTTCTATAATTACGCTTCACCACCCCAACCCTTTGGTGCCGAATATGATAATTATAGATACAATCCAAACTATTTTCAAAACCCATAATATAGTGAGACATGCCTAAATCTATACGTAAAGGATTAATAGCAAACAAGTTGCCACGAAAAACACTTTTGAAGCAGAATCTGGAGAAAACCAACATAGAAAAAGCACACGAGGAATTTACCATTGACAGACCAGTAATAACAGAGTTAGATAGCAAAAAACCGCCCAAATTTAAGAATGACTTGGAAATACAACCAATTAAAACACAAAGAGACGGCGTTGAATTGCTCCCTATTCAAAAGGAAGGAATATTGCCAGCAATGGGGACTATGGTTATATGTGCAAGCACTGGCGGGGGTAAATCAGTTATGATTTGTAATCTACTCGCCAAAAAGAACATGTTGAAAGGTTTTTATGATAGAATAGTAGTCTTTTGCTTAAGTCCGTGCCCGATTTTGGAGGACACTCTCAAGTTAAAAAAAGAAGACATAATCAAAGAAGATAGACCTGAGTTAATGAGAGAAATATTAACCAAACAAAAAGAACTGATTAAAACTAAAGGGTTTAAGAAGGCACCAAAGATATTATTGTTATTGGATGACATTGCGCAGAGTAAAACTTTTCTCAAATCAGAAGTGCTTACCGAGTTGTTTTTCGCTTCAACACATGCTAAAGTGTCAGTCTGGGTAGCAACTCAGAGTTATACACAACTCCCACGAAGAATAAGAATTAATTGCCATTGGATGATTATTTTTAATGGAGTAAGGAGAAGCGAACTTGACAGACTGGCAGATGAATATGAAAGCCCTTTTCTCACTAAAAAAGAATTTTACAATATGGTTAAGTATGCTACAGCTGATCCTTATTCGTTTCTAGCAATTAACAATACTGCTAGTGATAGAACAACCCAGTTTAGAAAGAACTTCTCTACTATATTGCGATTAAATAAGGATAGAGATATGACAAACCTGTAAAAAAAATTAAATTAAATGGTTTTTTTTTCGCCATAATATATGACATGACGGAATTAACTAAATTATACAAGACGTGCTATCAACAAGCAATTGCTATTTGGTATAAACAAAATGCGCAAGGAAAATTCGTAACGATTCGTAAGGGATCGCCCGAATACTTAGCAGTAAAGAAGATAGAAGAGGATATTAAGAGTGGCAAGATTAAGTGTCAATTAAAACCAAAAGTAAGCAAATCAGGAAGTAAGAACAATGAACAGCAACTAGACCAAATGCCAGATGAATCATTAAAAAGAAAAATACCAGACATAGAATCGGCAAAAACTTCATTGCCTAAACCAAATGCCAACCCTATTGAGATGTCTCCAGCGCTTAAGATTGAACAATCTTTACCCAAATCTGTCAATCCCACTCCTGTTGCTGTGCCGAAACACACTACCACGACGCCAGCAAGTAAGATAGAAGCAATGGACGATGCTTCTAAAGAAACTCCGCCACCACCTAAGGAGGTTGCTGAAACTAATGATGTTGATGTAAATCAAGCCATAGCGGATTTAAAGAAAATGAAAGAGGAAAGAATTACGCACAAGAATTTACAAATTATGAAAAAAATAATTAATGGTAATTGATAAAATAATATATTATGCGGATATTTATATATTCGCATTTATATAATGATTAAAAACTCAAGTGCTTCAAAACGTTTGCCAATTGACTTTATTAAGAAGATAAATGAAGCAAACCGACCTAAAAGTGATGGGTTTCAACTAAACCAGTTTGAATTGTGGAGTAGTCATGGTGCCCCATTAGTTAATCAGCCATTGACCGAATTTGGCGATCTTGTCTCACATGAGAAGAGTACCATTCAAAACACATTAACAGACATTTCTGATAAGAAAGAAAATGCGGATGTTGTTGATTTGGACACCGCTGTTAGCAGTTTGGCTTATTTAAAGAAAGCAGTTGAGAATGCCGAGGCAAGAGAGTTTCAATTGACTTCACCACAAGATGCGAGACTTGACAATATACAAAAATCAGTTGATTTTATTAAACAATCCGTTTCAGGTGAATAAATAATTATTTTTAATTTCTATTATTATTTTTTTAGTATAGTAGCATTGCGAATTTACAATCCCACAACCACACAAAAAAAAAATGGAAAGAAAGGAGATTGAAGTTACTGAGGAGTTGATGACCCTCAACAACCTCAGATATGAGTTGCCAGCAAGTCTGGCGCTCTCTGAACAGGGAAGTATTTTTAAGAAGAACTTCGCTGACCAGCAGACTTATACCAGTGATTCTGGAACTGAAATGATTTTTACATTGCAGGCAAGCACTGATTTTGTTTATGGAAAGAATTGCTATTTGTCATTTGACATTATGGCCGAAGGATTGGTGGCCACTGATGCAAAAGCAGTTGCTGTTGCTTGTGCTCTTGGTCTCCAGAACACTCCCGCAACCGCTATTTTTGAAAGATTTTTGTTGGAAAGTAAGGATGGTAGCGAACTTGAACGAATTGAAGATGTTAATAAAATGGTGCGAAATATTCTTCCTTGGCATTATCCTTTTGATTATCGTCGGCAGGCACAAATGGCGGGACAGAGAGAATCCGTTGAAGTTAGTAAGGAGATTAAATCTGATACATATTCCGTACAAGATTTTACCCTTAATGATCCCACTGCTGGTAGTGTTGCGACTGGTAAAGTTTTGAGAGTTTGTATTCCTCTTCATTACTTCTCGGGAGTGTTTAATGAAGAAACTCTCATTCCTCCTTCTCTGATTAGTGGTATGAGACTTCGTTTGACATTTGCACCAGTACATGAAGCATTGACTATTATCGGAACCTCTGATGGTGCGATTCCTAGTGTATTTACTACCACTAATTTGAAATACACCATAACAAATCCAGTTGTTATGTTGGAGACATTCTCTCTTGCTCCCGCGGTGCAGAGAAATATTTTGGAACAGATGGGAAGCAAGGATGGGCTCCCATACACTTATGAAACATATTACAACCAAAAGGCGAATCCGGGCGTGTCTGTTGATTTTAATCTTCAAGTGAATAAGGCCGTTGCTCGCGCTCAATGCTTGTATATCGTCACGCAAAATGTGCTTTCTGATAATGCCAATATTGACAACTTGGGAACTGCTCAAATGCCTTACAGACAATATCAATGCCGTATTGTTGATTGGTATGCTCCGCAACAAAAGATGGAACTAGGAGGAAGCAGTGATTTACTCGCTTCAGTTCAACGAGGATGTGCCGAATTGTATGCTAACAATCTCCAAGCGACTATGGGCATTCGTGATGCTTACATGTCTTCATCTGTTTCTCTTGAAAACTTCCGCAAGTGGTATTCTACTACAGATAAAACAGGACTTACATCTAACTCAGGATTTGCTACCATTATCCAGACACTCAATCAATCGCCACACATTGGAGCATCTGGTATTGCAGTCAATAATTCACGAACTGCGGAAGTCACTCTTCGTTATGCTTCTGATTATGCTGCTACAAATAAATTAATCACTGCTTGGTTGAAATATGTCAAAGTTGCGTCTATTTATCCTAGCAGATCAGTTGTTAAACAATAAAAAAATTAAAAATTAAAATATATTATGTTATAATATAGCAATGAGTTTTACGATAAGCAATCTTGAAGACGAGAAGCGAACAAAAAAAAAATTCCTCCTTCGCGTCTCCTCAAGCGATAAAACAGAAACAAAATCCGCTTCTACTCACAATGGCCGTTTCGTCGTTGATTTACCAGCAACTGGTCGTAATATTGATATAATTAGTGCTTATGTCGTTAAAAGTATCTCTATTCCAAACGTTTTCCCAAACATACCGAGTTATGCCAACACTCTCACATTGATTAAAACAACTGGATCGGCTACAAAAACGGCAATCGTAACAGAAAATCAATACACCATTGATACATTTATTACCGCCCTTCAAACTGCGATTAATTCAGCAATTACCCCTAACTCCGTAGTTATAACTTTGAACTCCGTTAATAAATTGAATTTCGCTTTCACTGGTGATACGTATGCTTTTGATTACGATAACAGCACGATTAGCGACAAGATAGGACTAACTGCTGATATCTCGGCGGCGGCGAGTAGCACGATGCAGTCTATAGTCAATCTAATCGGTGAAACGGCCGTTTATGTCCATAGCCGTGCTTTAAATCAGTCTGGTTTAGTTGAAGCAAATGGTAATTTCTCTGTCGTTGGTAAATGTAATTTAGATAAGCCCTATGGAGTCCAGTGCTACTTTGAATCGTCAAACGATGTTGCCGATTATGTGCCATTTAATATAACGAAAAGTTTAAGGTCTATTGATATCGTAATTAGAAATGCGAGTGGCAATGTGCTTGAATGTCCTGTCAATTTTGAAGTTTCAATTCTTCTCAAGGTGTATCATGCTTAAGCAAAAAAAAGAATACATAAATATAATGTCATTTATAGAAAATTTAGACGTATTATTCATGTTAATAAAAAAATCAACTCACGCCGCCGACGACAACATAAAGAACAAATCCCCTGCGGTGTTAATATTGACCAGTTTTACATATATTTGAAGAGAAATCACGCGCGTATAACAGAAAAGTTAATCAAGGATAAGGGTTTTGAATACATTAAAAAAATGTCAATAGAGATAGAAAAGAAAGTTGATGCGCAAATACAATATTCTATGATATAATATTTTGCCATAAATAAAACCTTTTTTTGTTTAAATCTGATCTTCAATCCAGTTCAATGAAGCGTAAATGCTCGCGGTTCCACCGCTTGTATTTTGTGCGGATATGGTAAATGTCTTACCTGACCCTATCTTGATATTATATTGAGACAAATCAATGTATATAGATGAACCACCAGACAACACATATGTGAATATCACACTTCCACCTGTTCTTGTTGTCCCCGCTGTATCAACCTCTGCTAACGATGTGTTTGTATCGTAATTTGAACAAGAAGGTGTTTCTCCCAATGTGGTATTAAGAATAATTCTCGCGATACACGTTTTAGTATCTGAATTGCTGATACACAAATTCTCAAAGTAGATTATGTTGTAATTCGTTTTGCTGTTGAATGTGGCGCGGTTTCTAATAGTAAATATGGCATTCTCAGTTGCTCCTATAGTTTTAACCGAATCATACGAATTGGTTATAGCAATAGTCCTATCAATATTCCCTTCAACTGCCAAAAACATGCTAGCCGTTTTCATTACAACGGATGCCAGACTTGATGAATACGCCTTCGCATAAATAGCAAACGCCGCCTGATCTAATGATGGAGTAGTAGCAGTGCTTGCGTATTTAATCGCATGAATTACTTCCATTCGTCCAGTTCGCGGGTTTTCAATTTTGAATGTAATTTGACCGCTACCCAGATATTGGACGACTATTTCAAACACATTCAATTTAGTAAAATCAATCGCGGGGAAGTTTCCAGTATTATTACATTTATCAACATTCCACGCATATTGACTAACTACATCTTCTACGCTTCCCGCCGTTCTTACAACAGACATTCCCAAACTTGATTGTCTAAAACATAAATTGTCTGCTGGTGTGCCTATGCCAATATCGCAATTGAAACTATCTGCGGCGATAGATGACGGGAACAATGCGGAGAATCTAGCAACTAAACCCATACCACTTCTATATTTGGCTCGCTCAATAGTCGTAATCTGTGCGGTTGAATTACCCGAGGCCGATGTAGTCAAAACCGCCATTGAATTAGCAGTTGATACCACCCCGCCGTTGGTTTCTGTTTTGTCAAAGAATCTCGTATTAATACCATATGTGAATACATTTTGTAATACTGGCGACAGAGTAGCCGTTCGCAATTCTCCAAAGGCCGTTGTTGGTAATGCGTCTTTGATGTTATCAATAGATAAAGAAGAAGATGACGATGTAGATGATGACGATGGCGTATTTGTGCTTTGACCAAAAAGGTTCATTTTATACATGTAAGTTGATTTTTTTCTAGTAAAATCAACTTTATTATATAAAACATGTCATTGATAATAATACGCGAATTGCCGAGCGATATAGTTGGACACATATTAAGGACATTCGTTTATTCATAGATGCCCCAGCCAAAATATGGAGAAGAATTTTGTAATATATGCGGTTTGTCTCGCACATTTCAGTCGCACCCACCGATTATAGCAGGCAATTTTTATGGCGTAGATTGTATTGAGTTTTTTCACAATATGCTCCATTAAATGCTACAGGCGAGAGTCTAATCTTAGAGCAAGATATGGAGAACCGCCTTTAGTCGTTGTTAAGTATTAGCCTTCTTTTTATTTCTCGTGCTTCTTCTTAATGGTGCTTTTGTTTCCTCTTCTTTTTTCGCTTCGCTCTTCGTCGCTTCGCCCCTCTTCTCTTTAATAAAAGTATTGACAATAGCGGCTCCAATCCCGCTTAATTTTCGTAGTTTAGTATTTGTAATATTCGGGTTATCATTGTAAATCTGCTCAAGCAATTTATACTTATCCTCTCTGCTAGCGCTTTTACCTAATGGTTGATATTTACATTCTTCGTCTCCGTTTTCGCTTTTAATTTCATTAGTATTATTTAAATTCAAATATAAATCTATTTTGCGTCTCAACTCCTCTAGTTCTGTTTTAATCCCTTCTGCCTTAATTTCTTCAGGGTCGGCCACATTAACCCAACTATAACTAAAACTAGTGAGCATATCGCCGTGCCCCAACACATTTGAAACCCATGTATTAAAATTCTCTAATTTCGGATTGGCAAAATTACTATACGACAAACTAGCATATAGTTTTCGCAACATACTGCTTTTCTGCGTGTATTCTGATAGCCAAGGGAAGATTTTGATAATTCTTTTGTTTAGTTCATTATTCTTTTGTTTATCAAGCACCCCTTCGCTGTTGATGATAACTGCTTTTTTCTTTTTGAAATGGTTTCGTATTGAATTTACTTGTTCTATTACAAACTGGGGAGTAAAAAGGACAACAGGCCTCTCAGTCCAATTCTTTTTTTGTCCTTCTCTCTTTTTCGCTAGGTTATTCACTCGCAACCAACTCGGTTTATCTGGTATTAATTCATATGTGTTTTTGTCAAATATTTCTACAGGCCTTGCTCCAATTGCTATCATCAAAGCAAGCAGTTTAAGATAAGGGTCATTACTTAATATCATAATATTATCGTTCATTTTAGCCATTACATCACGGACATCAATTTGTATTTTTTGTTCATTTTTGGCTTTGACATCTTTCTTATATCCCTCAACGATATCAATTCGCTCGTCTTCATTAAGATTAAAATACTTATCCAGTTTGCTCATTTCATATACTTTTTCGCTTTGGTAAGGCTCTATTGCTTTTTTTCTCACCTCAGAAAGTCTTTGTCGCCTACTATTCAAATTAGGATACACGATAGCATATTTAGGATATATTACTTTTAGTGCCTCAAGCACCTCTTCATCACTAGTTGGTGTGCTAACTAAAGATATAATAGCATTATGAAAGGCTATACTTGGTTTTAATTCGCTATCGTAGAAGTTGGACACCACTTCATAAATTTTACTTTCAGTAGTAGCAACTCTTAACTGCCTAACAAACTTCTTGTCATCTTCGCTCCACATCTTGGTTGGTATATATTAGACAAGTCTATTTTTTTCTAACTCAAAATATTCACTGGCACATTCTCTAGAGCAAAAACAATAGTAATTAAAATACCACTCCATATTCTGAGCGTGAATTATTGGACTTTCTACAACTGATAAAGTAAGCCCGCAGTTGTCGCATAATTCGTTATCGTCTGTTGGTAAATCGTTATTAAACAAAAAGAGTTTAATATATTCTTGCAAATCATACGGCAATCGTGCTATAATATCTGCCATTACTCTTATATATAATTATATTATTTTAATTATTTTAAATAGAAAATCCACCCGCGCTAAAAAACACTTAAATCGTCGTTTGGCGACTTGGACACCTGAGAGTGCTATTAAGCAACAGAGAGAGAGAAATTTGTCTTAGTATTAATCGTGTCCAAGGTGTCCAAGTCCGACCCCCGCGGGCGGAAATTTATTTATGGTATATATACTTTCGTGTAGAGACGAAAAAAAATTTACTCCATCTTAATAAAAGGTTGGACAGGTTGGACAATATAAAAAATGTGTAATACGAAGAAGAATTATATAATAAATATTGAAATTTAATAAGGAAAAGGTGTCAACCCCGTAAGGGTCAAGTAGGACACGGCCAACCATGGGGTTGGCCACCAATAGGAGAAGACATTTTCACTCGCCCTGCTCTTATATTCATCTCGCGCTTGCTCATTGAATTATATGTTAAGCATACTATACATTGTATATATACCAATGAGTACCATCATAGAAGAAATAAAGGCGGTGTTCAACATCCCTGATCCTAAACAGCAACGATATAGGGAAAAGAATGCGGAGAAAATCAAAGAATATAGAGCAGATTATAGACAGAATAATAAGGACAAAATTAAAGAGCATCAAAAGAAATACAAAGAGGCAAACAGGGACAAGATAAATAAACGGCGACTGGAATATTACAAATTAAATAAGGACAAAATTCAAGAGCAACAAAAAAAATACAGAGACACTAATAAGGAAATATTAGATAAATACAAAGAAGAATATCTCAAGCAGAAGCAGAAAGAAACGGATCCTAATGTTGAATACTTAAAAACTCTTCAATTCTAAAATAATATCGTTATGGCTGAGCCGATGCCACCAATTTTGGAAAAAGGGGAGCACTTTTGCCGATTGTCCCCACAATGAGGTACGTATCTCAAGTCAAAAATAACACAATGAGGTACGTATCTCAAGTCAAAAATAACACAATGAGGTACGTATCTTGCCCCCAAATCCCCAAAAACCTAGGAACTGGGGATTTTGGGGATCCCCAGAAATTCACTTTTTTTGTATCTCCCCCCAACCCCCCGCCACTCACTTCGTGAGTGTCCGCCCCCCTTCCCCCCATTTTTGTGGTGTGATCATTTATGTATTCGCGACTTGTCCAACCGCAAAGTATAAAACAAGCCTTAAAAAAGTAAAAAACCATATACACGCAGTTTATATATATTTTTATGAAATAAAAATATGGTTTATGTGTCCTTTCGTCAAAATCTCTCTTACTGTGCTCAGTTAGAAAAATTTATGTTAAACATTTGACACTTTTTTATTTTCTATGTATGTTTTCTATATGTCCTATGTTGGTTTTTTTTACTTTTTTAAGGCTTGTTTTATGCTTTGCGGTTGGACAAGTCGCGAATACATAAATATATATATACATATTAGATTAATCTGTTATGAAGTCAAAGTAAAGTTCTAGCAGTGAGGAACGAGAAAAAAAAAACGGAAATATATATAATATAATATAATATAATATAATATAATATAATATAATATAATATAATATATATATATATATATGTATATAAATGTTGAAAGTTATATTCTCACTCAGTACTATATATATACATATATATATATATATATATATATATTTATATTTATATATATGTTGAAAGTGTTATATTCTCACTCAGTACTATATATAACGGTGGCACTCGCAAAAGCTGGTAGACACGAGGTGACTCCCCAAGGGGGTTTGGCCAACCACACTCCGGCTTAGGATGTGATCAACGCTACTACTACTACTACTACTACTACTACTACTACTACTACTACTACTACTACCACTACTACTACTACTACTACTACTACTACTACTGCTACTACTACTACTACTACTACTACATACATACATACATACATACAGACAGACAGACAGACATACATACAGACAGACTAGCTATAAGCTACCATCCCGTATAGGTTCAATTCATGCATTAAAAATTGTTCAATGCACTGCATTGAAGTTTCAATGCACTACATAGAAAATGTTTCAATGCTCTGCATTGAAAACTCAATGCGCATGCATGCATCTAGTACATCGTTGTTGGCAACATTAATGCAGCAGATTTTTTCAATGCATCCTCCCTCACAGACCTAGTCAACATGCTGGGGTCTATTAAAGATGCAGGAGTCCGGAGTCATCGATTTCAATGCATGCATTGAAATGATTTTCAATGCATGCATTGAAAAAATTCAATGCATGCATTGAAATTTCAATGCATGATGCATTGGAACTTCAATGCATGATAGTATTACATTGAAATCTCAATGCATGCATTGAAATCTCAATCCATCATGCATTGAAATATCGACGCATGCATTGAATACTACTATAGGTATTACTATAGCACACTTATCTTTATATTCATATATATAAATTTAGCTCATTTCGCCATATTTCGCTTTCCTATTAATCAACAAAAACTAGCAAAACTAGAAAATCACACTTTTTCTCAAACTATTAATACTAGGCTTCCTTATCCCCCTTTTCTTATTCTTTCTCGGTGTGCTGAGCCCCCTTATCTTTTTCCAAAAAAAAAAGTGCTCTGTATTGAAAGTTGGTAAATAAAAGAATAAATATTATTTAAAAAAATGAAATATTATATTACATATATAAATAATATACAATGGGTAGAACCAAAGTATTTACAGACGAAGAAATCAGGCAAAGGAATTCAGAACGAATGAAAATTTATAATATTAAAAACAAACAGAAAGCACAGCAGAGAGCTAAGGACTACTACTACAAGAACAAGGATGTTATATTGAAGAAAGCAAATGAGAAAAGGGAAAAGGAGAAGGTTGACCTCGCAAGGATGAAACAACTCCAGAGGCTCGTTGAAGGACTCATGTTTAAGTGCATGCGCATGATTGCCATTTGGCAATGAAAAATAACTACTTTCAGAAGCAGGAAAAATAAAAAAAATTATATAAAAATATTAAAGTTTATAAAATTATTAATAACCTGACCCGAAACTTGTAAAAATTTAAAAGAAAAGTTTAATATGATGGTGTAGTGAGTCTGTTCACTCAGTCGTAGTACTGGTTGCAAATATGCTGTTTCCAATTAGTAACTGAGTTTGTTTGAAAAAATAAGAATTGAAAAAATTATATTTTTTTGAATATAATGTGGAAAAATGATCATCTAGTACTGGTAAAGACTTTTGTAAAATTAATATGTTATTATCTTTAGAATCAGAGTTGATATTTGAGCGCATAGATTGCAATAGCGAATTATTATTAAATACAAACAACAAAAAACAGCTTCCTTTCAGATGAGATTATGAAATGAAAACAGCAACTAATTTGTCTCCATGATGTTGTGAGTTGACATGGACGACAACAAAAATAAAAACAAACATTATTTGGTTTTTCGAAGATGTAAAAAAACTCAAAAAACGAAAACAAAACTATGTGCTTCACAAAGCAATTTTACATTACTTGTTTTTGTCAAATAAAACCATATATGTCAGAAATAGTGTCTATGTGTATGTGCATGGATACCATATGGTATCCATAATTATTAATATTCCGGATCAGAAAAAAAATAATATAATCATAAAACTTTATTAATATTGTTATTAAACTTTGTTTTCCTGTCACCCAAAGTAAGAAAAATTTATTTACATAAGTGAAAAGGCGCATGCTTTACTGTCAGAGAGCCCCCGCCCCAAAGTCATTTTTACCCCTGATACCAGGTGGTATCTAGTGTTTAAACGATTTGAAAATGCTCAAAATCACTTACGCTGTTTTTTTTTTTGCTGGTTTTCCGTATTGCTTGTGCCAGGCGTGACATGTGCGACCTTCGCCGCTGCACAGTGGCATATCCTGGCCACAGGAGGCGCAATAATAACTCGTCATGGACACCCTCCTCTCAGAAAAAGCGTACAGGCAAACACGGCACCTACGCCTCTTTGGCCTCTCCGTGCTCTGGCTGTATGCGCGACCGGCCTCCTGCTTTTTTCTAATTTTGTCTGACATAAGGGTCAAAGGATATCTGCACAGTTCCATGCACGGGGTGAACGGGGGGGCGACAGGAGCGAGGGATGCAGAGGGGGGGGCTGGGGACCTGCAAGATTAGGCTCGTTTCCGCTTTCAATGAGCTTGGATGCGAGGAGATGCTTGAAAAAGCCGGGCCTGTTGTCTCCTTTCAGCATATTGAGATTGACCAAAACGGCTTTGCTGAAAAAATTGAAATGCTTGTAAGCATTGGTGATAATAAAATCCAGCAAAATAAAGAAATCAACCTTTTTCCAGTCATTGACTGTAATGCCGAGGTTGAGGGAAGAGGACCCGTGGCGAGCGGAGTTGAATTGATCGACAGCGTTGAAAGCGCTATAATACAACGCCACGGCCTCGCCTCGGGACAAGAGGCAAAGTGCGGCTGTAACGAGCATTCCGCCGCTTGCCGGGCAAAGTGGTGGAGCATGTAGCAATAACCTGCTGCTGATTGTGGTCGTTTTGGTTCACCGCGAGCAGCCTGATACCGTCCTTTTCGCATGTTGCTGACGCCAAATCCCCCTTCGACCCCCCCCTGGCACCCCATAGCATCTTCACAGGAAAGCCCGCGTGTGCAGTCTTCACCATTCTGACAAAATCAAGGCCCCTTTTTTTCAACTCACATGCTGTTTTGCAACTGGTAAACCACGAATCACCGATTGCAATGTGCCCAGAACCGAACCACTGCCTCATCATACGCAAAGTGGTGGCAGTAGTGACCCCGAACTCATGTGCAAATTCTTTTTTTTGATCTCTCTCCTTACCTTCCACCATCTCCAGTGCGATACAGACCCCAGACTCGACACAACAGGCGGTATGATATTCCCTTCCCACGGGGATCGGCTTGCGGGGAACAACTATTTGCCCAGGCATTCCTTCTCCAGTGAACTGCCCCATACTTTCGTCGATAGTAATGACCCCCCCCCCCCCCCCCGCAACTATGGCTTCCCTCTCCTTACGATCGACAGCCTCCGCCCACCCCCGAATAGGCAAAAAAAGATCCTCTTCTGTTGCTGGTGGACCTGTACGTAAACATTTCAAGATCCCCTCGAACCGATTGCAGGCCATTATGTCGCCGTAACCATCCCCCGGCAAGCCGTCTGTACCCATACACTTTTTGGGTGCCCAGTGTGACCTCTCCTACCTCTGTCTGCCAATGAGATTTGGATTAACAGCCCCACAAAGACCGAAAATTCTTCCGTGGTAAGTGGTTTTGAGACCCTCTTATCTTTCTCTTTCGCTAGCTCTATGTTAGTAAGCTGTATAAGTTTTGTCACCGCATCCATTGGCAAAAAGTGCAAAAAGTGTCTACACACAGGAAAAAAGAAAAAAAATTTAAAAAAAAATTGGCAAAACAAACAAAAACCTTGAAAAAAGTTGACACCATGATTACAAGAAACCAACAGACCAAACACAGAGTTGAAATTTTTTTTCTTTCCAATCGTTGTCTGAAACAACACAACACAATTTTTAAAAAAAAGACATAGACATGTAGAGAAAGTGTTGGGGAATGAGGTGCTAACTGGAATAGGAAAAATATATATAGAAGACAGAGAGAGAGAGGAGGGCTTACGACAGGGGGCCAGTGTCTTTTTTTTCATCGAGTGTCGTCTTCGGTTTGTGCCAAGGTCGATCTGCTCCCCAATCCACCGCCTGTGGACCCAGCTTCCAGTCGAACCCCTTTCCCAGGAGTTTTTCTCTCTCAGTCTCTATTTCCTCGGCCGTATGAGGGCTTGGATTGTAACAGGGCATGAATTCTTCATCAGCTCCCTCCCCCTCCTCCTCGTCTTCTTCTACAGCAGCCTGCTCTTTCTGTTCTTGTTTTTGTTCCTCCTGCTCCTCCTCTTCTTCTTCTTCATCATCAGAGACCTCCATCACTACCTCTTCGCCCTCCCCATTCATGAAAGCCAAACTCGACCACTCATGGGCTGGCTCTGGCTTCAAATGTTTTGTGAACTCGTAATAATCCTTACCATCAAACCGAGCAGTAATAAGAGCTTTTTTTGTTTCGTTTCTTTTTCTTTCAACACACCCAAAGCCCGAATGTCCTTATATTTCGATTCCCCGAATTTCTTTTTTGCCCAAGGCACCCCGAACCGAGAAACAGAGACTGAGATGGTCGTTCCTACTTCCATCTTGGGAGAAAAAAATCATTATGTGGCGGCTTCCCGTGGAAAAAGTGTATTGGGAGGGGTCACCCTTCTATCAAAAAAAAAATTTCAACTCAAAGTTTTGTAGAGAAATTTTACGGGTCGCTTCCTGGGGACTTGCTCAATAGGTTACTGTAGTTTATTTTATGACAACGCATCCGGTTCGATCGCTAGAATTTTTTGAAAACCTGTCACTAAAAAACTGATACCATATGGTAACACTGGATACCATATGCTATCGCCATGAGCATAGACAATAGAATGTGAAGCGGTGAATATGCAAACATATTTGGCAATCTCGAGGGTGATTGCAAGCACAAACGAAATATAAAAAGTAAACATGCATGATAACATCACCAATAAGTATGACAAAGTATGTGGAAAAGGGGAGCAAAACACAAGAAAAAAATATCGTTGGTCAGCAAACAAAACATGTTTGTGTACACAGCAAGGGTAACGTGAGTGTGGAAGTGGGCAGGCAAACACGTAGCAATCTTGCAAGCTGGAAATATAATAGAGCACACTTACACAGTGATTATGTAGTGAAAAAAAAAGCAAGTTGTTATGTTATTTTCTTGATTTTACTTTCTCGAACATGACTTTCTTAAATATATTTCTCTCTATTCTCAGTGTGTCATGCACATTTGATGTGATAAAAGACACACACACACAAATGCATGGGTGGTGGACGTACAAGCTTGTGACAACATGTGAAATAATTCATAACAGCAAAAACACACAAAACATAGAAAAATAGATTGCACAAAAACACACGAAATGCGCTCTGTCTGCTTAAATTCTCTGCACATACACAACAACATATGAAACCAACGAGACAGATCACATAGGCGTCACACACAGAATCCAGGGTTAGCTGACAAAGCAACAAAAAAGTGTGGGGGTTATGAATGACATAAATTGCTTTATGTTGTGACAAATACAAGTTTTGCTGTATTCTGTTTCTATTTCGAGCTGTGTGCACACAATCATACTGCTCTTTTTTCATCATCTCTTTCCTATGCTTTCTTACCTATGGGCGCATGTGTATGTACAAATATTAATGTGACAGAAGGAAGCGTTTGTGTAATGTAAACTGTTAGGAGTCACGCGTTTCTACCTTCAGAATTAACGAAAACAGAACTATGCTCCTCCCACATCCTTTCTGTCTTCGATTGCTAAGGTGTCTTGTTTATCTGAACAGAAATATCTAATCTCTATGTATTTTGCCTGCGCTTTGTCTAACAAAAACAAAAAACTATTTACTGCATGCTCTTCTCCAACCAAATAATATCCACTTGTAATAAAAATAAAATTATCAATAATTGGAAAGACGATACACATAGAAGTAGCTGTTTCAATATCTTTTTTTCATGAGAACATGAACCAAATTATATTGATTTTACTTTCCACTATTTTCTTTGTGAACCCACGCTGCCAGTGACTTAAAAAAAGAAACAGAAACACAGCTTCCTACCTCCATACTTTTTCAGAAAACGCAAAAATCCCCAAAATAGGGTGGCTCAGTCAAGTCCCTTTTTCTCAACTTGCAGACACTCTTTTTAGCTGAAAATTTTACGCAACGATTGCTGAAGTGTCTGGGAAGCCGGATTAGTCGTCAATTGTGCTTTATTGAGCCCAGAAACTGCAAAATAATTCTTCAAAAAAGTGTTACGGAAAAACGTTGCCAATTGATAACAGAAATTACCAATTGGCAATTGCATGCACTTAAACACTAAATATCGCCCTATGAAAAATGATATAAATTTTATGTTAAGGATATAATATATATTGGTATATAGATTATATATATATATCTATATAGATATATTTATTTTTATTTTAAAAAATCAAAACCCTAATATAACTAATTTGTTTTTGACGTAAAAGCACATGTCAAGCATAAACTACGGGGGGCAAACTTGGAACCTTGACAAGTTCGCAGAACAGAGCATACAATTCCAAATTCTGCAAAACAAACTCTATGTAAAAAAAACCAAACGGCAAGAGGTTTTATAACATAACAACACCAAGAGGGCCACTACCGAACCCTGAGCAGTATGTAATGCCCGACAGAAAACAAAGGGAAATAAAAGAAAGGAAAAGGGAAGAACCAAACGTTATTGACTTCAGTAGATATAAATTAATACTACAAGACATGAAACACAATTTACCAGTGGGGCAGTCATTGTATAATGTAAAAATCAATAAAAACTTTTCTCAAAAGATTAAAAGTTTTCGTTGGAAGATATTATAAAAATGATAGGTACAATCGTGGATGATTTTAATTCTTTATATAATCTAAACGACAAAATACAAGTAAGGATATCAGCTATTCCAGAATCGTGGAGTGTACAAACAAAAAATTCTCTTGTAAAAGTAAAAGACTTTGACTTACAAGACATATTAGAAAGACTTACAAAGATTTTACAATCAAACGACGAAGTGTGGATGGATGAGGAAGGGGCAACAATGGAATCAATTAATTTCAATTTTATGGGAGTAATGATGCCAGAGGGAGGGGCTAGATTGAAAGCAATAACACAGGAAGACATTTACAAAAAGAAAGGAGTGATAACAATCAAAAACAAAGATAACATATGTCTGGCAAGGTCTATTGTAGTTGCTAGAGCAAAGATAGAGAAACATCAAAAATATTCACAGATGAAGGATGGACGTAGAATTCAAGACGAACTGGCAAACATTTTACACGAGGAGGCTGGTGTCATAAAAGATTTATGCGGACTTCCTGAAGTAGATGTGTTTGCCATTCATACAAAATACAACATAGCAATTGTTGAATTTCCAGACAAGATAATATATAAAACTGAATTTAAAGATGAAAAGGAACAACCATACAAACACATATACATACTCAAAACCAAAAACCATTACGACACCATAGTGATCATGAAAGCCTTTCTATCAAAACAAAACTTTTGCGATCAGTGTATGAAGGGTTATGAGCATAATCATTCCTGTGTAGCGAAATGTAATATATGCATTACGGATGGATATAAGGAGTATAACAACATAACAAAATGAAAACAATGTGAAAAATGTAACCGTAAATTTCCAAATGATGAATGCTTCAACAATCACAGCACAAGCACTTGTGAAACAAAAAAGAAATGCCTTAACTGCTCTAATACATACACAGGGGAACATAAGTGCGGTTATGACAAATGTAAAAATTGTAAAATCATACAATCCTTTGAGCATATGTGTAATATGAAACAAAAAGAAATACATAAGCCATCTCATAAATATGCATTATTTGATTTTCAAGCAACTCAGGAGACAGGCACACATATCATTAATCATTCAGAAAGTCAGTATTTTAAAGACAGCACACCAATCATACACAAAAGCATAGACGAGTTTTGTAATTAGGCATTTAGCAATCAACACAAGAACTTCACATTCATAGCACATAATGCGAGGGGTTATGATTGTCAGTTTGTGCTTAAATGGTTGATAGAAAAAGACATTTCACCATTTGTCGTATATCAAGGGGGTAAGATTATGATGATGGCTGTGGGTAAGATTAGGTTTATTGATAGTCTATCTTTCCTAACTATGCCCCTGTTTGATTTCCTTGAGACTTTTTGGTTTAGATGAATTAAAGAAAGGATTTTTCGCTCACTTCTTCAATACTGAGGCAAATCAAAATTATGTAGGGGCTATACCAGACAAGGACGATTACGGCTACAACACATTTTCAAAACATAAACGACAAGAATTTCTGAAATGGTATGAAGAACAGAAGGACAAAGTGTTTGATTTCAAAAAAGAAATGGAAACATGTTGTCATAATGATGTGGATATATTGAGAAGGGGGTGTATGAAATTTAGAGAGAGTTTTCTAGAATTCAGCATAGACCCATTCCAATACACAACTATCGCATCTACCTGTATAGCATTATATAAAGCAATCTATATGCCGACAGATAGCATAGCAGTCATACCAACACACAGAACAGACAAAGCAAAAACGAGCCGTATGTGCGTGGAGTAGCTATCATACAGAGAGAAGAAAGACAATACAACCATACAGCACTGATTAAATGGAAAAGAAAAAATGATATATTTAAAAGGCGCAGGTAAGGCATGCTTAGACGGATATGACCCAAAGACAAAAACTGCACATGAGTTTCATGGGTGCTACTGGCACGGATGTCCTGAGTGTTATGACGGCAATCAGATGAATAAAGAGCAATCTGTTAATAAGACATTTGGACAATTATACAAGGAAACAAAACGACGGAAAACTTTAATAAAGCAACACGAGGAAGCGTGTACCACTGCCAGGTCTCGAGGAGGCTCCAAGGGACCACTTCGCAACAACAGGGGTCGGTTCTTAGGCAGGATGCCTACTAGACGACGAGGAGGGAGCGTAATTCAGTTCCCGGACGTAGTTGAAGGTACACGTACAACCGAGGCCAAAAGCACCAAGGGATATAGAGGGCAATATTTCCGACACAAATATAGTTAGTGGACCACGGGTTAGAAAACAGACACCAGCAAACGTGGCCACACACAGATATCATATTGCCACAGCAGATGATGATGGAGAGAATGAGAGGCGCGATGATGATATGCCTTATGGAGGTCAGATGGATGAAATTCGTTACACAGATGTGTGTTTGTTCACGAGAGTGTTAAGAAAGCCTGAAAAGGTGTTGAGGCAAATGCCAGAGGTAGTTAAGGCCACAAGCAAAGAAGTACAAGGATTGTACGACGCTGGATGCTTAGAATGGGCATCGTGGAACGATGCTGACAAAGACAAAATAAAACCCATCAGAACAGGGTTTGTTGACGCTATAAAGATAGATGATGCGACTGGCAGTTCTAAATACAAATCTCGGTTGGTAATCTACGGAAACCAGATGGTACCATTCCAACATTTTAGCCCATACGAAACCTCATCCCCCGTAGCTCAACACATATTTTTGTTGACGTTGTGCTCGTTAATGTTGGCATTGAATGCGAGAATAAGCATATTGATTTTAGTCAGGCATACTCACATGCCGACATGGGGGAAATTTGTTACGCCATACCCCCTAATGACTTTAGGAGCCAGGATAGGCCCAACGGGATATGGAGAGTGAAGAAAGCATTATATAGTTCCCCACAAGACCTAGTCAAGCTTTTGCAGGATGCTAAGTTTAGATTGACCGACAAGGGGGAGGTTGAAGTATTTTGCGGAATGCAATTTGAGAGGTTTGAGAATGGACTGCTCATACACCAAAAAGCTTACATCGATGGATTGTTGCAGGATCGCGGATTTTCAAACGCGAAGCCAGCAGTCACACCGTGCACAGATCAAGATCCCCAGCCGGCGGACGCCTCGTCAACGCTGAGGCAGTGGCCTTTGAGGAAGCTGGCGGGCGAGTTAATATGGCCGATGTCGCAGACTCAACCGCAGCTCGAGTATGCAGTGAATAGACTTTGTGTTTATATGCATCGCGAACCGGACGTGGCGTATGGGATGATAAGCAGGATATATAGATCATTGAAGGATCAGCGCGGAATATTTTTTCCATCGAACGTGGACTGGAGAACGGTGGACTTACAGACATATGCTGACGCAGATCTTGCTAAGTGCAAGTTTACGAGACGGTCACGCTCTGGTGAGTTACAGTGCATCACCGGACCGGTATTTTGGGCATCGAAGTGGCAATCAACGGTGGCGTTATCAACTCAGGAATCTGAGACGATCGCGATGTCATCGGCGGCTCGCAACACAATCGCGATTCAGAATTTTTGTAGTGAATTAGGAATACCGTTGCCGCAGCCATCAACGGTATACGGGGACAATCAAGGTTCCATTTTGACTACGACGAATGGCTTTGGAAGCCAGAGATCCAGACATTTATCGCTCAAACATCACTATATAGTCGAGTTGGAGAGGACAGGTCGTATCACAAGTCGAAAGATCGGGACGGCGGAGAATCTGGCAGACATCTTTACAAAAGCTTTGCCTGCACCGCAATATTTAAATCTAGTCAATCAATTTACTATCCGACTTGCTGATTACTTGCCTGCGGATGTAAACGACTGACGAGATGGAGTGTATGGATAATTGACTTACAATTAAAGTCACATTTTTTTACTTTACTGTGACTTGAACCCGACTATCAACTATAGTAGCTTCGCTTGGCGATTTATACGAAATACGTGGAATAAGTTACTAAGAAGTGTACTCCAACAACGATGGGGGAGTGTCACACCTAGAAGGGAGGGTGAGTGGTGGAGAATTTCCCCCTTAAACAGAAAACAAGCATGTTGTCAGTTCGCAGCAATACAATCAATGGCATCGACCTCGGATCCGTAGCGAGCGGCGGTGGGAACTCTTCCGACGTACTTTTGAGAAAGAAAACACATGCATCAACAGTTGATTGTTGATATCCCACCCGTCGCAGAAAACGAGAGATATGGTTGTACCATCTCCTTTATAATTAGTTAAATTTGTCATTCCGCCAATAAAAACTACTCCGCCGAATTCCGCTCTGTCGGCTGTTGCTCTTCTTCCGCTCTTGCCGCGATCAACGACCGATGGTGGATAATCCACTCGCTTCGTTCTCGTGCTCGACTTCTACTTCAACTGAAACATGCCGCTCGACTACCTGGGCAAAACACTTCCTGCACACTTCAAAGAGAGAAGACTCACAAACAACAACATGAGTTGACTTTGCGTAAATTTGCGTATTTTCGTGAGTTTGCAGACTTGAGATGTAAGTTGTGGATCAAGTGTTACTATAAATTTACTAACGACATATTCGAATTGGTCCTTAGGAACATGTTTGGTTAATACGTCTGCTATTTGTTTCTTAGTTACTACCTTTACAAACTTTATCTCATTGTCTCTCTGTGCACGATGAATGAAATACAGTTCTAAGGGTAAGTGTTTAGTACGTGGTCCTGACATTCCCCTCTCTGCTGCTAAGATAGTATGTGCATTATCTTCGTAAAGCTCTATCGGCCCTTTCTGTGCTATACCTAACTCTTCTGTGATGTGTCTGATAGCCAATCCTTCTCGTATACACTCTGCTGCTGCGAAAATTTCCGCGTCATTAGAGCTTAGTGCGATTCTAGTCTGTCGTTTTGATAACCAAGCTACCAGGTCTCCACCCCAAAGCACTATAAAACCTGTACGTGACTTTCCGGTTCTTACAGACCTTCTGCGCAGCATCTGGCCATAAAGTAATCTTGGGGTACGCCTTCCTTCTTGTGACGATTTAGACCAGTGAAATGCAGTACCGCGATACGAACTTTTCAGATATCTGAAGATCATACCTAGTAAAGCATAAGCAAGTCCTGGATTTACTGTTTGCATCACGCTAGCTGCATTCAGTGCTTGATTAGCATCTGGACGTGTCATCTTAGTTAGAACAAAAGTTTACCTACCAAACTAGGAATTGAATGCTTTCTAAGAGCGCTTGTTTCTCCCATAGGTTCGGGCTCATGTTCTGCACTAGGAGTGCTTACTGGTCTAACATCGGCGTATCCTATATCCTTTAAAATCTGTTTCTGATACTTCTTCTGATGCAATAAAATGCGTCCTCCTTCCTGAACTATCTCTATTCCTTTGAAATCCTTAGCCACTCCCAAACGCGTAAGAGGATAAAACTTTTCTAGTTTACTAGCGAAACGGTCATACGCTTGTTCGTTAGGAACTGAGAAAATAAGATCATCTACATGGAAAATACCAATGATAGCATCTCTTATCGGTTTATATTTTTCAACGAACATACATAGATCTGAGTCTAGTAACCTGAATCCTAATTCCTCTAACTTAGAAGCTAAAATCTCGTACCATCTTCTACCAGCTTGCGGCGCGCCATACAGAGCTCCATCTACTCTCCATATCATGCCTTCATGCTCTTCACTGTCTATCCCATCTGGTGCATAAGCATAAACAGGATCATGCATTCGTGCATTTAGATAACATTTTTGAAGTCTATACCGTATAGCTTATGTCCATGCCATGCTGCAAGCTTAGATAAAAAGAGTAATGAGCGATGCGCGGCACAGGGCACAAATAATTGATCTGGGTTATAGCTAACTCCTGGCTCTAGCATATCTCCCCGCAAAGCTAACCTTGACTTAATGAACTTACGTCCCTTTTCGTGTAGTTTGACTTTATGTACCCATGTTAGTCACTACTTTTACTCCTTTTTCTTTCGTTTCATTAGGGCTTACCCACGTGTAAGTGTTAAAAGACTTTAGAGCTTCAATCTCTTTATCCATTCCTGCTTTCAACTCTTTCGCGGTTAATCCCTCATCAAAGATTGCCTTTGGTACCTTCAATGTCAGGTACAGTAACGCAGTGGTTTGATCCTCTACGATACTTTCTGTGGACATCTCGGGATGCTCTAGTTCTCCGACGGGTCTTATCCTATATATCCGATACTTTCTAATTTCGCTATCTAGCATCTTTTCTACTCGGCCGTCGTCAAAGACTACGAAGTGACTGGGCTTAGGCATCTTACGGGCTTTAAGTCTCTCTCCCTTCTCGCCTGGTTCTAAGACTTTTCCTCCTCTCTTAACTGATTGCCAGTTGTATCCATATTCTTCCTTTGCCCATTCTTCTCCGAAAGCTACTCCCGGAACACTAACTCTCTCTCCTGTCAATGTAGCTGCTTTAATTGCTGCCTTCTTTTCCGGAGGTGGTTGTGTAACTGATGTCCTAACCTTAGCTTCTCGTTTCCCTCTGACTATGTTAGCTGTTGTGACTTTGTCACTTTGCTCTCAAGTGAGGCCCTTTGTGGGCGCGTCTCCCTCTACGTACCTCCTACTAGGGTGGTCTGCTTCGGGGCTTTGCGCCTCTAACAATGTGACGGGTGTTACCCCATCATCCTTGTCGTCACTTAGTTCTACCTTCGACTCTGATGGGAGACCGGAATCTGGACGGTGAATGTCTTTTTCTTCCTGTAACTCCTCATGTTTGTCTAACTCCCCCTCATCTTAATGTTTGGGTTCGTCTAACGGCTGTTCTGACTGGACGGTGTCATTACTCTCCCCCTCAGATTCCTCGTCGTCCCATCTAACTTCTCTGGGTGGGTGAGCATCCTTGCCAACTACATTGTGGTTAAAGCGTACATTACGCACATTTGCGATGACCTTTCGACCATCCCAAACTCGGTATAATTCCTTAAATACATCGTATCCAAGTAACATTGCACGCTTTCCCCTATAGTTGCCTTTGCCTACCTGCTTTCCTATGTACATTACACCTAAACATCCTATAAGCTTAAGTTGTCGGATAGCTAGCTTGTAGCCCAGACATTGCTCAAAAGGTGAGGTTCCTTTCCTAGGCCCTGTCGTGGCTGTTAGAATGTTGTGCAAGGTTGTGGCTGTGTGTTCCATTTCCGCCCAAGACTGGGGTGGTAAATTAGCCTCATATCGCATGGCCCGGGCTGGTCCGGCTGTGATGTCGTTCACCTTCTCAGCTATGGGATTGCAATCTTTATCACCTGGAGCACTAGTCTTCCAAATGAATTGTAGTGGTTTCCACCACTCTATAATCTCAGTTGGGACATCGAACTCGTTGTCGCAAGTGATCTGTCTGACTGTCTTCCCTGTCTGCCTTTCAAACCATGCTACCGCTTGCTCCAAACAGTCTACAAACTCGTTCTTGTAACGTAAATAATAATCTTTGGTGTACCCCGAGTAATCGTCTGTAACGCAAAATTTATAGTACTTACCGTGAATTGACATTATACACCCAAGCTCCGGAAGTATCTATATGCAAAATCTCACAAGGGTAACTCGCTCTCCTAATTCTATTAACCTTAAATCTGGGTAACACTTTAGCTTTCCCCATCATACAGGCTTCACAAAATCTAACACTATCCTCGCTTCCTGTCAATTTTCTACCGATTGCCTTGCCTAATGCATAGGTCTTCGGTAAAGCTTTATGCCAACTACACTGATGTATGACGTAAATGTCAACAGGCTTACCCTTCTTACCTTTCTCAGGATACATAGCGTATAAAACGCTGCCTCTAGCTTCCTCGTTCTCACTTACTCTCGCTTGCTTGCTCTCACTTTCTTTCTCTTTGGGGATTCCTGCGCCGCTTACCCCGTCTTCTTTCTGTTTCACTTTGGGGTTGTAACGCTCGTTTATGTTGAGGGGCTTGTCTTTTTCATTGTCCCAGCGATAGAGCATGCCAGGCGTAAGTCTCCCCCTCACGATCACGTCACTCTCTTTAATTCTTATGGGGTGCTTTAGGATTAGTAGTTGCCCATTTGGGTGAATGATAGATCTGTGGTGGTTGTGGTCCATGTTTCCAGTAGACATAATGTTGACTGGCACCCTGTTGTCTAACAACATATCTTTCTTTACCAAAACTAGCTTTCCTGATCCATCTATTCTTGTCAACCTCGCTTCCCCCATGTTTCGCACCACGCTCTCTCCGTTTCCGGTGACTAAGCTAACGGGTTCAATCTCTCGGACGTTGCGGTGTGCATGCTATATCCCTGGACGATCCGCTGTCTTGAACTATCATCTTTTTCTTGCGCCCTACCGTCTCGCTATCGTCTACCATGAGATTGCGATCTTCCTCCTCTCCTTGCTCACTCTCTCTCTTTTGGGCTTTGTTCTTTCTTTCTCTCTCTCAAATCTCTCTTCGCACATCCAATCAAGCTCTTCTCCTGCCTCGCAATACGATTTAAAGTTTGTGGGAATTCCCGACCTCATCTCCTCGGAGGTTCTGGAGTGTTCTAGGTTTTCCGGGTCAAACTCCTCATCATCCTCCTCCATATCTGAGTGTCTATCTATCTCCCGTCTCATCCTGTCAAACTCATTCTTTCTCGCTGATGCCTGTTCTGGACTGAAGAACTTGTATGCATCAGTGTAACTCCCTCAAAAGTGCGTTCAGTGTAACCCCTCTCGCTTCTACCTCATGCCAAATCTTCATACGGTGGGGCATCGATCGCACGATGAAAAGAGCAAATTGATTGTCGTGGTTCTTAGCTAAGTCGAGTATTCCATAGTCTATTATTCCTAACAGCTCTGTGTAAAACTCGTTTTCTTTGCCGTCCGGGTCGTAACACAAACAGTCTTTCACTCATATCTTTTCTGCTCCCTTCGTTAACGCATATAGCAACCTAGCTATTTCCGTCTTCTCGGGTCTTGGATGTCTTCGCTATGTCTGAACTCACACTCCCATTTAGCTCTTTCCTTAGCTTTTGCACTCTGACTGGTTCTAGCTGCTCTCTTTTCTATGACTGTCTCTCTTGTGATTTGTGGTGTGCCTGCTGCATGCTTTAGAAATACCTCGTTCACAGCCCAAAACACATCTGTCAACAGTCCGTCTGCCTCTGCTACTCTCTCTCCTACCTTCTTTGTCATCATCACGACATCTCCCGTTTCATCATCCAAAATACACAGGTTGTTCAGCTGTTCACTTATTCTCTTAAAGTCTTCAAAGCTTGTTATCTTTCCGTGTTCTGTGTCTCTTTTACTGCTCTTCCCCACAGGTGTTTCGTGTGTGTGTGTGTCTCGCTTGTCTGCTCTGTCTGTAACTCTACACTGTCTTCTACTCTATCCAAAGGAGACGGACCTTGTGGTAGTAGCGATTGTGGCCAAGACTTTCCCTCACTTGTCCCTCCTACACGCTCATCAGCCTCATCGAATGCAATCTCTTTTTCAGCTCTAGTCCCGCCGGTCCTTGCCTTATTCCCTGGCAAAACAGCATCATTCCGTGAATCTGTACTAACTCCTTTCTTACCGGGTTTTTCGACACTTTCCTTATCTTTTTCTCCGATATTTGCGGGACTTAGCGAGTCTTTCTTCACGGGTTTTGTCGTATCTTTTTGCGAGATTTGCTGTGCACTCGCCCCCTTTCCCTCTCTCTCTCTCAGTATGCTTATCATCTCACTCTCTGACGGATAATCACGGGAAGGACGTGGGCGACGTGAAGGGTCTTGTGCTAGGTCAATGTCAGGGAATAGTGGGTCTTGACGGGCATGATAACCACATAAGTCTGCATACACTAGCTCTTTGCTGCCTCACCCGCCTTGCCCCAACTCCCCCCCTGTCAAAACTTAACTCCACACTGTTCTCCCTTCCAGTTCAGCCCAGTACAACGAGTGGTTAGTGGGCCTGTGGTGTGGCTCTTAGGAGTGAATGTAGTGGGACGTGGTGTTTCGTTCTTTGTCTGTCTAGAGTTCTGAGGGGGTGTGGGTGTCGGTTTCTCACTTGTCCGTTTCTCTTTCTCTTTCACTTGCGAGGGTTTTGGTTGCAATGGTGAGGGTTGCACACGTTGTGTGTCTCGTGGGGTTGTGAGGGCAGGAGTGGTTGTTGTAGAGGTGTCGGGGTGTTGAGCACTAGTGAGAGTGCGGGGTGGAGGGTTGTGGGGTCTGTCTCGGAGTGTGTTTCGAGCTAATGGAGCACTCGACAGTTCCCCCCCCCCCCCAACGGGCTCTTGCGGGTTGATCTAAGGGTTTGTTGTCACTTTGCTCCTTTGGATGCTCACTATCCTCCTCGCCCTCTTGCTCTGCTTCACGAACAATAATGCTTTCCCCACTTTCTATGTTTCCCTCCATTGCTTCGTCTGCACCCTCCATCATGACTAGTCCATGCTCTTCTTCCTCTGAGCTGTCTTCCCCTTCAGACTTGTCTCCTTCTTCCTCCTCACCCTCCTCAACTACTTCTCCCCTCATAAGAGTGACTCCTTTGGCTCCTTTCTTTTTTAACTTGCCACTCTTGTCTTTTTGCTTTCCTTTTGTGGAGTCAGAGTGAGCTGACTTTGGACTAGTTCGTTTGGGGCTTGAGTTTCGTTTGGGGCAAAAACGCTTTGTGTGTCCAGTCTGGTAGCAGTTATAGCATGTCGCAGTCAGCCACCACTCCTGCTCTGAACTATCACTTCCATTCTTGTTGCCCTTGCCCTTCCCGTTCTTAGTCCATTTCTTGTTCTTCTCTCTCTTTTCTCCCTTCTCTCCTCCCTCTCTCTCTCCAAACAGTAGATTCGCTCCCTTACCCTCTCTCTTCCTCTCTTTCTCCTTCCTACGTTCCTTTCTCAGTCTCTTCTGCTTCGCTTCCCACAAGACGTAAATTTCTCTTGCCAACTCTACCATATCATCATTTGTTGGCCTGCTCGCTGCTGCTAATCTATAATGATCGTTGAGGTATGCGGGCCCATACTAGGCATCATGCTCTGCTAGTTTCTCTAACAACGCATTTACTGCTTCCTCTGGCTCAAAGGGCTTCCCTCTCGGGGCTTCTAGCCAGTTCTTCTACAGTAGATGAGATACTCATCCATATCATCAGTCGGTCTCGGTCTCATCTCTTTAAATGATTTCTCCTCTATGTATCTCGCCGCACCACTTAGATTACCGTATTTTGCTTTGACAATGCCGACTTTCTCAAACGGGTAATGAACTTTTTTACTGCGAAGAAATGGAATCACCTTAGATTCCGAGAATGCTGTTGTTACGAGATGTTGGAACATTCTGCAGCGATGCAGATACTGCTGTTCTTCTCCGATGCAGATACTGCTGTTCTTCTCTGT
This sequence comes from Paulinella micropora, assembly GCA_019918135.1. NCBI lineage: Eukaryota > Cercozoa > Imbricatea > Euglyphida > Paulinellidae > Paulinella > Paulinella micropora. The sequence continues at coordinate 42,165 of WBZZ01004935.1, forward strand.
ATCTCTTCTTCTTCAGCAAGTACACATCCTTGTTGGTTCTTGTCATCGTTCTTTTCTTCTTTCTGTTCGCCCTATCCTCCCAAGCTTTCTTCTCTTCCTTTGAGAGGTCTTTCCAGTTGGCAGGTTTCTCTGTCTGTGTCTTCTGGTCTTGTGGCGTTTGGCCACTTCTCTGTCTCTGTTGTCATGTTTGTTGTGCCTCTGTTTCATCTTCTTCGTCTGATCCTTCAGGTGTGTCCACCTCGTGTGGTTCTCTCGGTTCTTCCGTTTCTTCTGCTTTTCTCATCCTGTCTCTATGAAAACCATAATTTGCTTTTACCGCTTTACGGTCTTGGAAAGCATCATGAAACATATCCCCGAGTGTTGTGCTAACCCCGTAGGCATACTCCTCTATCTGGTAATAGCAACTCTGTAAATCTTTTTTATTCCCGCTAAACACCGGTGTGTGAGACATCAATTGTCTCATGCTGATCGCATGGTGCCGACATTCGTTTCCCCAGCGGCTGATAACAGTTGATTAGGTAATACCCGGTCACTCACGGACCTAATACCTTAGACGCCGGTTTGCTGAGAGACTCCGTTAGAAGCCACGATACCAATCGACACTTTTAATCCGCATGTAGATAGCAGAACTGACAAACTCAAAGGTAATAATGAAACTGAAATCAAGTCCGCACGACTGTAATTGATACTGTTAGACTAATGGGTTGTATTAATACGGTAACGGACCGATTCACATACATGTATGCATATATGCATGTATGTGCCTAACAGTTGTTTGACTAGTCTTACAGCAGATGGCATCGTGCAAGGTATTAGCCATAAATGCGCCAAAAATGCAAGGGTAAGGCCTTGACGTACATGATCTCAAAATTAAATGAGCAAGCAGCAGGTAGAGCCTCATGACACGAAATGTTCGCAGGGACAGCCTACAGCACGCAGGAGCCATCCTCGAGCAACACGCGTGCGAGAAAGGCGAGGTGTGACGCTGGTTCCAGCAGCTCTTGCATGGCGGGACGAGTCCTGCCTCACGCAGCAGCAGAGCAAGTCATGAAAGTCTTGGACTGTGGCGAGGTTTTTGGACCATGCAGCGGACAGAAAGAGAGGAAATACGAAATCCAGATGTGCGATCGTCCTGCGGGTGGGTGCAAAGTGCACTGCAGAAGCAGTGGACAGGGTGTTACAGTGCAATGCCCTCGGCTGGGCATAGCGTGCGAGTGGGCCGAGCTCTGATCACACAAGACAGCAGACGTGCATACGTCGGTTAGGCACTGTACAGAAACCTGCGGTTGAGATGTGCAATTTGTTGGTAGCTCTTGACATGCCTGAGCTTGGGCCAGAGAGTTAGACTGCTCCAGGCAAAGGCCCAGACCTACCTCGCCAAGCGCAGCCATGGGCAACAGCAGACTCTCAAGCCAGCACCGAAAGGAGCAGGCGAAACCACACCAAGGACGCAGGGAGTCTGCAAACAACAAAGTAACATCTGGATCAGGGTGAGAGTCATCAGAGGAAATGAAGGAACATTGAATTTTTAGATGACACGCTAGCCCTGCCATACTTCCGAACGCTCTCGTTCTGACATTGACTCATCGACCTAGTGACCTGTCTGTGTTTGTGTACGGTGACTTGCTGTGGTCTGTCTTACTATCATGAATCCTCTTACTCCATCCGACACTTCATGACAGTACGCGTGCCCATTTTCTGTGTTAAACTCTGATGGCAGTACTTTTCACTACCGGAAGGTCTGCACGTCGCGCGAGGCGAGCCAGGCGTGCGCTTCGTCTCGGAAGGCGGCATAGCCTACATCGCACCAGACTGTTGCCCGCTGGCGGCGCACGTGCTGCAGCAGCTGGCTGCGTAGCGTGTGTGTGTGTGTGTGTGTGTGTGCGTGGTGCTGTGGACAGCTGTGCAGCGACCACCTGTTTCCAGCTCCAGGTCTAGGGCCGGCCCGAACATGTGCAAGCAAAAGTACGCCAGCAACCCGCAAAAGCCACCTAAAGCAAGACGTGTTAGCGTGTGTCCGCTGGCAGAGAGCGCCCAAGACCGGCCAGCAGGCTGAGTTTGACTTGATCCTCGCCCCAACCTGCCACCAAGCAACCGCACACAACTCAGTGCTTGGGTCTCGCGGGTGCTGAATGTGAGAACAGCCTCGCAACCAGCTTCCACCAGAATTCCACAGAGCGTCGTCCAAATCAACAGCAAGGCACTGGCCACCAGAAGGAAACTAACAGAACAGAACTGTGTCAGGAAGGAAGCCGACAAACGCTATGCTTTACTTGTAGTCGGTGTGGAACTGCTGCATAAAACAGGACCAAAGCTCCCCTATCAAAACAGTAGACTAGCAAAAGACACACGAGGTCCACGAATCCAGTGCAGGGACCGAAGAAAAAGGTGCCCAAAGCCAATACGATGACGAAGAAGAGCTTGTCATACTAATCAAGAAAGCGTGTGAAATAAAGCAGGGAGGATGGTTTACGCACCCGATCATAGGATGTCAATTGTATGAAATATGACGGACTCACCTGCAGGGCGCGAACAAGAGAACTGCACGTTTCTTAGAAAATGGCCTGCTTACCACTCCTTGATTCAGCACAAGCTCGTGTGACTTGCCTCGCAACAGTTTTTTCCTACAAGCCCCAACTCGTGAAGGCGAGGAAAAAGAGGTTGGTGGTGGTGGGCGTGGCTGACATGGCCTTGCGCTTGGTGCCTTTAGCAACCATGGGCGCTGCACACAGTCCGCCACCAGACATGGTCATGTGCTGCAGTAGCTGGAGGAGGGGGCGGGCACGCACCTAGCTGTTGGATCTGCTCGGTGCTGGGCGGGATCCAGATGCTGAGCCTGCAGGTCAGAGCTACGTTCGGGCCCGTGAGGCAGCACAAGCACGGGGCAGCATGCGGGAAGAACAGAGCCAAAAACGTTGAGGCCAGTACCCATTGAAGAGCCAGTGAGCAACGTTCCTTCGCGCCGAGAGCAGGTAGAGCCCAGCCTATGCACACCAGCAGACGATCGACTGCAACAAAGCCAAGTTGCCTCGCAGACATTCAGCAACTACATGTGCGTCAGTTGTGTTCCAAGGCGGACCACTAGAAAGAGCGCCACCGCGGTGTGCACGCTCGCGACAGACGTCTAGGAGCACAACGCACTGTCCTTGGCATGCTGCACGCATTGGCGAAGCATCCTGGCTGCTGCATGATGCTCTAGACGTTGGAAGAGGCAGGGCGTAATTACTTTGAATGACTCCGACAGCTGCGCAAGGCCCTCCTCCATGCAGCACGCAAGATCGGCCTGGTACGTACGTATGTATGTATGTATGTATGTATGTATGTATGTATGTATGTATGCATGTATGTATGTATGAATGTATGAATGTATGCATGTATGTATGTATGTATGTATGTATGTATGCATGTATGCATGTATGCATGTATGTATGTATGTACGTATGTCATTTCCTTTAGGACACCTTTTACATACATACATACATACATAAATACATAAATACATACATACATACATAGCATACATGACATACATAACATACATACATACATACATACATTCATACATACATTCATACATTCATACATACATACATACATACATACATACACACACATACACACATACATACATACATACATATACATACATACATACATATACATACATACATACATAAATACATACATGCATACATGCATACATACATACATCAGGACTTTGATTTTACTTTCTCTTGGAAGGCCGAGATAGCTAGTTTTATTCCGTATGCAAAAATTGCAGGCCCGTAGAAATATCAGGTCCGTTCCGGAAAAACCCTTCGGTAAGGACAATCAAACATGAGGGACATCCCAGGTCCCCAAAAAAGTCTTCAGGAATTTCCCTAATTTTTTTCTTTCTCCTTACTTCGACGGTTTCAGCCCCATGCACATAGTTTAGATAACACTGTGGAATGTCCTTAGCATGCCCCAAAGATGTTCCACAGTATGCAGCGTCCCCGAGCCTCAGGCTCTTGTTCCGTGATAAATCCGACATGGAAAACTTTTCAAACGAAACTTGAATTTTTTTGAATTTTCAAACACACCCCTTTTCGATTCTTGCTTTATAGGAAAAGAAGAATGAGATAGCATTCTATGTACACAAAGTACAGGAAACATGTGATAATCTGAGGCACCTATATGCATGGGGCTTTGGAACTCCTTGCAGAAAAAAAGAATTGTAAAAAAATGGAGATGTTCCAAGAAAAAAATGTGGAAATTTCCCAAGTCGGACGTTCCTAAACTCGACCTAAGCAGGGATGTCCCGGGATGTCCCTTCGGAGAGTAGTATAATATGAAATTTACAAGGGTCGTTTTTCATACCTCAAAACGACCTCATAAATTTCATTCGTCTCTTCCTATTCATTTCCCGCAAATCAATACTAAGCAACAAAACAGAAAAATAAAAAAGCAAATTTTTTGATAAATACAAGAAAGCAAAATAACGAAATATTTCTTTCTTTTAATTTCGCTTTTAAATAAAAACAAAAAAAAAGTTAAAAAAATTTTAAGGTTTTTAAATAAAAACAAAATCAATACAAAGCATCAAAATCAATAAATTTTACTACTATAGGTACCACTATAGGGCACTTATCTATTTTTTTATTTTTTATAAAATATTTCACAAATTTTTTTATAAAAGTTGTCTGGGAATGGAAAGACGAAAAGAATTCTTTAGTTCCTCCGTATCCCCGCTTGAAAACCATGTGATAACATTTTTAGCCGTCTATAGTGCCACCAATTACAGGTCCATTATTATTTTTGCCTTCCTCTCTCTCTTACTACTTCTTATGTTTTCCGGTTGTATTTCTTCTCTCTTAAGCAGTTCTTTATTTTTCTTCTCTTTAATAACTTCCTTGGTCTGCTCTTTCATATCTTTTTCTTCGTCAATTTGTTTAATAAAATCAGTTTTCAATAAATCTCTCGGACTTACTAATTCATCATTATCTAATATTAACTTGAATCCAGACCGACCCTTTACTTTATAAATAATTTTACTGAAAGTCTTTCCACCTTTGGAGAAAACATTTCTTTTGTTTTCTTTTCTCACACTATCACTAACATTGAATTCGTCTATTAAATGATCGCGGGTTATCACTTGTTTATTTTTGTCTCTTCCAAAAAATACATCTATCGGTTTAGCCTTAATACCTCTATGAACTTTATGATTATAAGCATTGACTAAGTCCTGAATATAACTAACCCAATCAAAATTACGATTAGTTTCAAATAAAAGGTCTAGCCATCTTCTAATACTCCTTATAACTCTGTCAACAACCGCTAAGGCTCTATGGTCGCCAACTTCAACCACATCATGTTTAATTCCATTTTCAATAAAACATTCACGGGTCGCTCCTTTATATTCGCCT
>WBZZ01004936.1:0-2500 GCA_019918135.1 Paulinella micropora
CTCGCACGTGTTGTTGCCAGGCCGGGGACTTACGCCAATCTGCAGGTACAACGAGCGCTGTGCCTCCTTTCCCTTCCGTCCAGTCAACAAAAGGTCGCACGTCTGCACAGGCCCGGTACATGATATGCGCATGAACATATCGCAGCAGTTATGATATAATGACCTGAATGACGGAAAATAGCTTCCAGCTGTACTCCCATGTCTATGTGCCGAAGTGTGCGAGCATTCAGGTCAGTTTCTGTTTTCAGTTCCATTTTGGTTCCACAGCCCGAGCAAACGCGCACCTTTCCTTCTTGCAAGGGCATGCAGCCTGTTCGACATTCCCGAGGGCAGACAATGTACTTGGACGTCGCTTGCTTAGCGGCGCGTGTCACGGCTTTGTCGTAAGCAGCCTATTTTTTTAGTACGCGCTTTGTCCCGCCACCGTCTACAATTAAAAGATTGAGAATATCCACAAAGCCCTGCATACCCTCTCTGGAAATATTGTGCGCGGTTGCGTGCTCCATCAGCAAGTCCACCACGGTAGCCTCCCGAAGCCGACCTCCAGCAAAGATTGGCTGCAACTCCACACCCACCTCTGCTTCGCTAACGTCTGCATCGAGGGCTGACTGCTCCACCTTATCCACGCAGTCGTACCTATCTGCAAACACCGCAGAGTCCGGGACTACTGGTACTCCTGCAGCTTGCAACTCAGGGTTTCCCTGTGCATCTTGCAAGTCAGGTTCTGCCTGGGCATCTTGAGAGTCAGGGTCCGGCTGTATAGCAGCCTCAGTCTTTCCATTGCGTCGTTTCTCCACTGCCCGTTTCTTTGTTTTCCTGGAACACGCATGACGGGGGTTTTAGTTGTGGCGTCTTGGTTTCCGCGAGGGGCGCTGAATCGGCGCAGGACGCTTAAGCTGTTCCGGATCCTACCAAGCATGCGTAAAAATCCTGCTCCCAAGATTTCTATCGTGATTCCAAGACTTCAATCCTGGATTCAAGATTTTGATCTTTGGTCGAGGGTTTTAGATCATGGAACCAAGATTACTACGTGACAATCTTGATCCCAAACTGCAAATCTTGACGTCAAGTTAAATCTTAGAAACATGACCCGGCTTAACGGGAAATCCAAGATCTACATCTTGGGTCCAGGATTCTAAATCACATGTCCGAGATCAACATCTTGTATCCAAGGTTTTAAATCATGTATGCAACCTGGACATCATGTGTCCAGGATTTTGAAAGCATGTGTCTATAACAAAACTACCTATCCCTAACCGTTTGCTGTACTCATAAAGGCGAACCATATTGACAGTGACGTCGCCAACGTGCACACCAGCCGGGCCGGACGCTGTGCAACCTACGGTAATTCAAACATACATAGTTTTTAATGAGATACCACCGCGTACTTGACATGGTATGTCACCACCCTAAGTTAGACTGAGTGCGCATCGTATAGCACGGCGAGCGTGTCTATTTGCCTGTCTGCCGTAACTGCTTACACGTATTTCCTCACAATAAATTGTCTTGGTGTACCACAAAGACATAGCACAGTTTTTCTTGTCCCAACGCAAACGAGCGTTGTACCCCTCCCCAGGTTGGTCGGGAATGTTCGCCATCTGCGAAAGACACCCGTCACGGAGAGCTACACAGGAGTTTATCCATTTGCCTCGACCAACCATCACGACCTCTGTGGGCTCGTACGTTTTGGCGTCCCTTGGCTGGGCCAGTCTAGCTGCTCGCTTCGACTTATACAGTGTTGTTTGTTTTGGGAAAACATCCCTCCAAATGCAAGTATTTTTCGCAATGGCAACTTCCCAAATACTCCTGACCCTCCCCCTGCCTGCGCGCGAAAAAAAAAAGGCACACGGCGTACTTCTCTAGATCTGTCTAGGGACAGCAGACTCTGGTAACACACTTGGCAGTGGGCTGGCATGCCACACTGAAGTAAGCAAGAACAAAAAAAAAAAAAAAAAAAAAAAAAAAAAAAAAAAAAAAAAAAAAAAAAAAAAAAGGAGAGAGAGAGAGAGAGAGAGAGAGAGAGATAGAGAGATAGAGTACTTGCGGTGATATTTATGGGAATAATTACGGGAATATTCCCCGGGGGCGTCAGGTTGAGAAAAAGGCGTCAGGTTGAGAAAAAGGCAAAAGAACTTAACATTAATTACTTGCCTCCCATCCAACCTGACTAAGCAACGATTGAGAAAGCTGCGCAAGTTCGATGAGAAAGGGGGCCATGTTGTAATTAGGCGTCCTTTCTCGTCGAACTCTTAGTAACAAGAGAGAGGAGAGAGAGAGAGAGAGAGAGGAGAAAAAGAAAGAAAGAAAGCGAGAGAGAGAGAGAGAGAGAGAGAAAGAGAGAGAGAGAGAGAGAGAGAGAGAGAAAGAGAGAGAGAGAGAGAGGGAGGGAGAGAAGGAGGGAGGGAGGGAGAGAGAGAAAGAGAGAGGGAGGGAGGGCGGGAGAGCGAGAGCGAGAGAGAGAGAGAGAGAGAGAGAGAGAGAGGTTGGGAGGAAAAAAAAA
>WBZZ01004936.1:5000-22500 GCA_019918135.1 Paulinella micropora
GACTTGTTCGTTAATTTGCTTTTCGTCATCAACCGGCTTTTCAAACTTAGTCTTTAATAACTCACGGGGGCTGACTAGTTCTTTGTTAGATAGCACAATTTTAAATCCGTTTCTACCCAAAACCGTATATATCTGCTTTGACCAAGTTCGTCCGCCTTTTGAAAATAGATTTCGTTGAACTTCTCGTCTTACCTTATCGCCAGGTTCAAATTCGTTAATACTCTCATCTCTTTCAATTTTTTGTTTATTAGTAGCTTTCCCATTTATGATGTCAATTGGTCTAGCTTTGATTGTTGGATGAAAACGATTATTGTAAGCTTTAACCATATCATCAATGTATGAGACCCAGTCAAAGTTTCCATTTGTTTCAAATAGTATATCAAACCACCTTCTAATAGTTCTAATCACTCTATCAACTATTGCGAGTGCTTTGTGGTCTCCTACTTCAACTGTTCTGTGTTCAATGTTATGTTCATCAAAATATTTATTAACTGCTCCTTTGTATTCTCCACCGCTATCTGTTGTAATGATTTCTGGAATATATGGAATAGATTTTAAACCAGTATATACTTCATTCGCAGTTTTATTTTTTAGCGGTCTAACTTCTAAAAATCTACTATTAGTGTCAATCCAAACCAACATAAAGGCATATTTTTTATTACCTGGTTTATCTTTTAACTTAGACATATCCGCCAAATCTACGAACACTTGTTTCAACGGTTTATCAGCCCATATTGTATTCCATTTCTTACTTTGTTTTTTTTGGTAATGTAGTTCTAATGCTTGTTGCTCTTTCAGTTCTTGTATATGGTCGTCCATCGCCTTCTAATATTTTATAACACCTAATGCTTTATCCTTATATATTGCTCTTTCTTTTTTTTCAAGTTCAAAACAATAATTAGAACAAAACTCGTAAGTATAAAATCTGTCAAAACTATCATCAATGGCCGTAATCTGGTGGTTCGCTAAACACAGTGTTAATCCACACACATAGCAACTAGTGAAGTCATACATATGATGATTATATAGGTAGTCCATAATGTGTAAGCGAACATCTAATGGTAGGTTCTTAATTTCACTCATATATATATTAGAACTTTAAAAATATCTTTGAAACATCATTGTTTTCTTTTTTTGACTTCTCTGGTTGTCCCGCATAAACATTAACATTAACTCGGCCAGTCTTCTTACCTTTACCTTTCTTGGGCTGTTCCTCTTCTTCCTCACTCTCGCTCTCACTCTCCTCTTCCACTTTCTTTTTTACCGCTTTCTTCTTCTTCTGTTTAGTCTTTAATTTCATACCCGCAACTCGTTGGGCAATTAGGTCAGCAAAATCTTGTTCAACCTCTTCATCCGAGCTACTTTCTTCACTTATCTCACCGTCTCTTCCATCAATCATATCCTTAGCCAACTGTTTCTTAGCTGTGTGGTCCATCTTTTCGTCATTGGTCATTTCTTTCACATTCTTCGCCTCTTCCTCCGCTAGTAGTTCCCTAGCCCTCTCAATCTTCCTTTGCTTAGCCTTTTCCTTTCGCCTCGCATTCGCGATTTTAAGATTTTCTACCGAAGATTTACCCGGCATAACTGCTTGCTATGGGTTGCTATATTTTCCTAAATATAATATTTTAATTAAGATAATATATAGCAGAGACTCCGCCTCCGCACCTCCACAGGTTTTGGTGAAGCACGGTTCAATGGGCAGTCAATATAAGTCGCTCTTAGGCTTGTCTGAAATTGCGGTGGATTCACTAGATATAAAAAATTTAGATTTAACGAACACAAACATAGTGGGCTTATACACAGATAGGGTGCCAGAAGATGCTGACCCCGTAAATCTTTATTTTACTAATAGCCGATTTGATGCGAGGTTGGCTTTAAAATCAACGACTGACTTAAAAGAAGGCACTAATCTATACTATACTGATGGTAGGTTTGATGCGCGACTAACCACTAAATCAACCACTAACCTAACCGAAGGAACTAACTTATACTACACCACAGCAAGGGCTAATACAGATTTTGACACAAGGATAGCAACTAAATCAATAGATGCTTTAAGTGATGTAATCATAACAGGCACCCCCGCCGATAACCAACTGCTCATTTACAGCACTGGGCAATGGCGAAATGTTGCTTCTCCTTTTCTTAGATTGGATGGGCTCGCTATGATGATAGGGGATTTAAATATGGGAGGGTTTAATGTAGCAAATGTCGGTAATGTTGATGGAATTGATATTTCCGCCCTTGACACGAATGTCGTTAAACTAACAGGCGACCAAACAATAACAGGAAACAAAACATTTACTACTTATGTGGCCGTAAAAGACACAAATCCATTAAACACTGGCAAGTTATTCTTCAATTACAACAATAATATGGGTTCTATTTATTCGTCGGAGGCAGGTGGAGCCACGGGCTATCCACTAACTATTGTCGGCTCGTCCATACTTTTTGCTCCAACAACAGGGGGCGGAATGACATTGACAAATAATGTTTTAAATTTTAACAGCTCAACGGCAATCAGCGGACTGCCCGCACCATTCTACGACGGCGATGCTTCAACAAAAGCATATACCGATACGAAACTGGCAAAGGACGGCACAGTGGCTATGACGGGCAGTTTAAATATGGGAGGATTTTCAATAACAAATGTGAATTTGGTTGATGGTATTGATGTATCCACCCTTGATACCGCAGTCGTCAAACTAACAGGAGACCAAACCATAGCAGGAACCAAAACATTCAGCAATGTGGTAAATGCGAGTGCGGGGATTGATATGAAAAGTCAAAGCATAACGAATGTTAATCTTGTTGATGGTGTGGATGTTTCTACTCTTGATACTTCGGTTGTCAAACTAACAGGAGACCAAACCATAGCAGGGAATAAAAAATTTACTTCAACAATAGAAGTGCGGGGTGCTACTGGTCCAGCCGCTTTTGATGGTATCGGTATTGCCTTTGATACGGCAACAAATATAGGAGAGATTGTGGCACAAAAAATAGCAACCGCGGCCTATTATCCAATACAAATAACGGGTTCGTATGTTGATTTATATGCGGGTGATAATGTAATTGCGACCGCAACAGGCACGACACTATCTTTGAACAATAGAAAAATTACAAATTTGGCCACACCAACAGCAACAATGGACGGAGCGACAAAAGGGTATGCTGACACATTGGACGGACAAAATGTGAAACTAACAGGAAACCAAACCATAGCAGGAATTAAGACATATAGCAGTGCCCTTGAAATAACAGGAAATTCAACGAATGCGACCACAAAAGGAACATTCGTGGTTTTTAACTCCACAGCCAATATAGGAACTATCGGTTGCCTTGATATGGGCACGGGTGTAAATTATAACTTTGAAATAAATGCGAAAAAAATAAGTTTCATTATTGATGGGGCGATTGTCGGTTGGGTAAATGCTTCGGGGTTAGATTGTAATAGTAGCAAAATAGCCAACCTTGGAACTCCAACATTATCAACGGACGGAGCAACAAAAGGATATGCGGACACATTGGACGGGCAAAATGTAAAACTAACAGGCGACCAAACCATAACAGGAATTAAGATATTTAATGGAAGTAGAAATGATGTAAGAGCACTGACCTTATTAAGTCAAGCCGATTTCAATAATGTGGATATCATTAATGGCGGGAATATAACATATAATGGGGCGAGGATATTAAACCAAAACGGAGGAGACATATTCTTTTCACAGACGGCCGGTGATTATCAGTATTTCTTATTTACTCTAAATACCGCTACAAGTGGAACCTCAGACCAAAGAGGTTATGTATTTACGAATGTAGCGGCTGATGTAAAAGGAGCGGGACTTTATATTTCAAAACTTTTGGATAATAAAAGTGCTTCGTCTGACATTGTCCGTTTTAACAATGCGGGCGGTATGCGGTTTTATGGTGCCTTAGATATGAACTCAAACAATATAACAAATGGTGGAACAATAACGGGAACAACAATTACTTCAACCGCGGGGATATCAACAACAACAATAACAGCAAGCGACAAAATAACGACCGCATCAGGCAAACCAATAATCATAGGCAATACAACGAAAGGTGTAGGGGCGTCAGGTGGTTTAGAATTATATGGAACGGCTTCAAATATTGGAGGAGCACACTTACAAGCAATAACAACGGCGGATGCTTATCCAACATTTCAATTATTGAACTGGGCACACGACAATATAGGCGTAAGTTTTGATGCTTATTATGACGGCTCAAACTGGAAATCAAGTAATTCTGGCTCAAACTTTCAAATATACAAAAACTCAAACAAACTTGCTTTTAACTATAAATCAGGAATAACAGCAGGAAGCAATATAACTTGGTCTGAGGCGATGAATGTCAGCACAGCAGGCCTACTAACGGCAAATGCGGGGATTACATATACTGGCACGCTAACATCAGCAACGAATGTCAGTGGAGCAAAAATAGGAGTTCAGGGAGCAACAGACGGAACAAACGCAAAAGGTATATTTCTATGGGATACAACCAATACAAGTTGGGGGATTTATGCGGCATCTGGTGGGGCTCTAAACACTAGAAGTTTGGCAAACGGTTTGGCTGTTTCTGGAAATGATTTTAGTTCGTATAGTTTTCGGTTTAGGGTTGCTAATGATGCTACAATGGGTTTTGTGTGGGAAAATTCAGCAGAGCAATTGTTAATGTCATTAAACGGGGCAAACGGGACTTTATGGACAAAAGGATTGATAACGGCAAGTGCGGGAATTACATATTCTGGGGTGCTAACAACGGCATCAGCATCAACCAATGGGGCAAAAATAGCAATTCAAGGACAAACAGACGGGACGAATGCGAGAGGAATATTTGTATGGGACATTGGAGATTCAAACTGGGGGATTTATATGAGCCAGTCTGGGAATAATAAATCACTGTCTGGAGGAACAGCACCAGCAGGAGGAGGAGGAGGATTAACTTCTTATGCTATTAGATTTAGAGTGAATGGTTCTTCAACGAGTGGGTTCATATGGGAGAATAATTCAAATACTGCTTTAATGTCATTAAGAGCGAGCGATGGGACTTTATGGGTATTAACTGGCCCCGTTCAAACATCAGACAGACGGCTTAAAAGCGATATAAAGGAATGTTTAGGCTTAGATTTTATCAATAAGTTAAATCCAGTCTGCTATCGTATGATTGACGATAACAAGAAACAGAGAGCGGGTTTAATAGCACAAGAGGTAGAAGACCTACTGACAGAAATGGATATGTTAGATTTTGCTGGATTTTCAAAAGAAACAATAATGGTTCCGTGTCAAAAGCAAAGACAAGAATGTGAATTGAAGGGTGTAAGCATCAATCCAGAAGATGTTAAATGCGTAGATAGTGGTGATGTTGGTTATGGTATAGGTTATTCTGAGTTTATCGCCCCGTTAATTAAAGCCGTTCAACAATTATCAGAGAAGGTAGTTAATTTAGAAAAAGAAAATAAAACTTTACTTAATATATTACAAGACCAAACCAACCAATTAGCAGAAATACGAGCAGTTTTATTTCCTTCGTAAGGACAAGCCCTTACAATCCCAATATAGTTTTTGAGATCGTAAGTGGTTTTTGAAAAAAAGCACTTACAATGCCCCCTAGATTACACCCTCCACCTCCACTCATTGATATGGCAGATGGCGAACTAACACCAGAGTTGAAGAACCGTGTTTTGGATATCTCGTTGAAGAATGAAGAAAAAAAAGTAGAGCACGAATTGGAAGACAACTGGAATTGTTGTTGTATAAAAAACAGACCGACAGACAGCCGACTTATTAAATACTTATTTCAAATGGGTATCATTATCGCCATCATCACCCTTTGTATCGTTAGGTTATCTGAAAAGAACTTGCCGTGCGAGACAGCCAACACTTATGTAGGTATTTTAACACTACTTATCGGCATCTGTCTTCCATCGCCATCTTCAAGTAAGAAGTGAGCATTCATACAGATAGACTTTATACCAAGAAGCATCATTTGAGCAGATTAGCGGAATAGCTTCATCAAAACTAACACACCAATCGCTGAAAGGTTTATACACACATCCTTTTTGGATACACCACACACAACTTTCATTTTTTTTAACACTGACCCGTGAATAGAAATCACAAGCAGTCCGAGCAGAAATATTAATTAATAAAAAGTTTATAAGCAGTAATATAGAGGGCATCACAATGGACTATAAATACCAAAAGATTATTTTTCTAAGTAATGATTTTCCAGGAGGAGTTAATGGTAGCAAGACATTTGACAAAAAAATTCAATTGAGCTTTACCCCAACTAGAATGAATGTTAAGTTTATCCACTATATGAATGACACGACGGAAACGAAAACGAAAATCCTTTATATGGACCGCATCGGCATTATCGGCACATTCGCTGACAGCAACACGGCCAACATTTCCAATCTCGGTTATAATCTTGGAAATATCGGCTGGACCGACGGACAGTATTCGTTTAGGGTATTGAAAACAGACAGCGGTAATATTGAGACTGACCAACTAGCTGGAAGAATTGTTATTTGTTTAGAATTCTTAGGCTAATAAAAATATAGAGACGATGGAGAAAATAAATAATGTAAAGGTGAAACCAGTCAAGCAAAACGGAGATGGTGAGAAGTTGGCAAAAGGATATAAGTTATTTGATGAACCGTATGCCAATATTTTTCTTCTCGCTCGCAAGAAGAGTGGCAAGACGACCGCACTGTTTGAAATCCTGAAACGAACAACCGACAGAAAGACCCGCATTGTTATTATTGCCAGCACGATACACAAGGACCACATTTACAAAGAAATGGTTAAGCACTTCAAAAAGAAGGGAAACCCTATGGCGATATATACATATTTGAAAACGGATGGGTATAGTGTGATTGATTACGAGTTAGACAAACTGAACAACCACACGGCTGAGCAAGAAGGCGAAATTGTTCAGGACGAGAAAGAAGAACCGAAGCCAAAGTTTTTATATTTTGGAAAAGAGGAAAAGAAGAAACAGGAGGGAGGCGAAAAGGTGGAGAGACCGTCTAAGTATCAAACTCCCGAAGTTGTGCTAGTTTTGGACGACCTTGGAAGCGGGCTCAGAGATAAATCAGTAAGCGATTTATTGAAGCGCAACAGGCATTTCAAGTCAAAGGTGATTATAAGCTCACAATATCTACAAGACCTAAAACCTGAGGCAATTAAACAGCTGGACTACCTACTCATTTTTCCTGGTCAGAGTGTGGATAAAATAGAACTTGTGTATAAACATTTGGACCTCGGCTACGACCTTGAATACTTCATTGAAAAATACCACGAGGCGACCAAAGAGAGATTTAACTTTTTGTATGTGGATGCGGTATCTGATGAACTACGGCAAAATTTCAACAAACGATTTTTGTAATTTTATAAAATAATTATTTTTTTTCTATATTATAATGGTCGTGAAAACTACAAGGGTTGAAGTCATTCCAACAGTCGGAAAAATAACAAGAAACTCAAACACAATGGCGGGCGGAAAAAAGAAAACTGGTCGCAAGAAACAAAAGGGATGTGGTCAAAAAGGGGGGAAAATAAATTGGGAAAAAGTTGGCAATACATTTAGAAATATTAATAACTATTTGAAAAAAGACAAAACAATCTCACGCTTAGCTGGTGCTTTGGATAGGGTTGGTGTTCCTTATGCTGACAAAGTTCAAAAGGTTGCGAGCGATATGGGATACGGCAAGCAACGAGGCCGTGGGGCACTTAAATTTTAGTATGCTCAACGAAAAACCCCCTGGTGGGTTCAAATATTGGAGATAAACTAAATCTTATATTAATTTTTTTTACTAATAATATACAATGCGAAAACCTAAACAAAGACCGCCGAGGATATACAGAACGAAAGATGGTCGGCCATATATCAAAGTAAAAGGCAAACGGGCATATCTAAACTTTGGAAAGAAGACAAACGACTTATCAACACTTCAAATAGTTAAGCTGTTTATGAAATACTTTAATAAACCAAAAGCAAAGAGGACGAGGATAAAACGGGAAGATAAGAAAAAAGTTCAAAGTCTGTCGGAGATTGAGCAAAATACGAGAACAGCAATTCAAGACCACTTGGACAAACTTAAACAAGAAAAGTATGACCTCATTGAGGCTATTGATAAAAAAGAAAAGTCCGCACGGGATGAAGCAGAAGCGGAGAAGAAACGGCAGGAAAGAAAAGACCTCGCCGATGCGAAGGAAAGAAAAGATGATTTGGATAGAGAACATAAAAGAGAACTGGCAGAGGCGAAGGAACGGCAGGAAGAAAAGGACCGTGAAATGAAAAAGGAACAACGACTTATACAGGAAATAAATGCCGAACGACGACATAGACAGGGATTATTAATGGCTCCAATCGCCCCACCTATGATAAAACCACCACCACCACCGCCTCCCCCAGGACGACCACCAAAAAGACGGAGGGGCATAATTGTAAAGGATGCGGAAGAAGAGGAGAAACACAAGCAAACTAAAAAGGAAAAATTAATTGATAATATGTTCGCTGAGACACTAAAACAGAAACGGAATAGAGCAGGAAAGCCTAATAATGAAATAATTGTTAAAAAACTACGATTTATGGGCCACAATATTCCAGATATGAAACCAGCGAAGGGGGGAAGAATAAATTATTCAGGAATGTTGAAAAAATGGCTATATACCAGTCCTGTTATAAACGAGGGAATGGCTTCGCCCGACCAGGCTTGGACTTCATTTGATTTATGGGTAGAAGGTGCCGTTCAAAAAAGAAAAGATGAAGTAGATAGAGAAGCAAAAGGAGAAGAAAAAGCAGTAGAAGAAAATCCGGTAGTAGAAGAAGAAAAGAAAGAAGAAAACAAAGTAGAAGAACCGGATAGTAATAACGAAGATTTGGTGAGTGAAACGGAGGACCCTGGCGAACAGTCTGGTATCGGAGCGGGGCTAAGGACGAATGAAATAGACGACATAATGAAAAAGCACGATTGGTTTCTCGGCACGATAGCCAGCGACCAAATAAACCAGTTAAAGCCAGAAAAAAGAAAGAAGTATGGTTTCATTATGAATACACAAAAAAGTTCGCAACCAGGACAACATTGGATGGCTGTCTGGGTTAGTTTGAATGGCGATAGAAGTGTTGAAATCTACGACCCGCTAGCAGAATATCAACCGACTGAACTTTTCCAACACCAGATGAAACAGCTGTTAGATAAAAGCCGTCCTGATAGTTATTTATTAATGAAGGTTAATCAAGTTAAACAACAGAGTGATACGAGTGATACTTGCGGATGGCACTCAATGCGGTTTCTTTTGGAACGGGCGAAAGGAACCCGTTTTAAATTTGCTAGCGGATGGACTGATTTGAAAGAGAAGGAAGCGGAGAAGTTGAAAGCACAGAACGGTTATGGCTTTGATACATACATTTAACCCCCCAGATTGGTTTGAAGTAATTAAAACAAAAAATATATTTTTCTATATATAGACAGTATAATTTTTTGAGGTCGTAGGAGGTTTTTGAAAAAAAGCTCCTACAAATGGATTATAGGGGAGGGCGAAGTAGTGGTATCTATTACATAAATAGCAAAAACAGGATAAATGGCACGGACAGCGATTTTACGCACTCCATTGATATGAAAGGGCTTGACAACCCGACACACTGTAAAATTTTACATATCTATGTGCCGAAATCATATTACTCTGTGGCCAACCCTTACAACACTTTTACTCTGAGTGAAGATGGATTTGAGGCACTCATTACGATACCAGAGGGAAATTACACAATGAACAACTTAAAAAATAAGCTGGCCGAAGTGCTAACCGCAGATAGTCCAAACCATTACACATACACAATAACAAGCAATAATACCAACACAGACCCCGAAGACGGAAAGCTATTATTTACAGTAGCGAACAACGGAGGAATACAACCGCGGTTTATATTTGACACCGAAACTCGTATTCACGAAGTAATGGGTTTTGACCGAGACTCAACATATTTCTTTGCTAATAATACCATTAGGTCGCCAAATGTCATAATCTTGACTGGTGAAAAAACATTGTATCTTCAATCAGACCTCATTGGGGAAGGCGACAATCACGTGCTCCAAGAAATATATACCGCTAACGAAATCCCATTCGGCTCTGTTATCTACGACGGCTCGGGAAGTGAATACGGAAAACGACTATCTACAAACTCAAACAATGTTTATCGGTTTTACTTGACTGACGAAAACGACCAACCAATAAACCTAAACGGGCTCGGTATTGTTATGACTTTGTTGATTTACAGGGAAACGAATTATTTTAATTTATTTACTTCATTTTTTAATTTGTTGAAATCTAGGTAGGGTAATTTTAGAATTATTTATTTATTTTTTTCTTCTATTAAAATATAGAACCACAAACAAAAAAAGAAAAATGTCAGTCCAATACGGTGGCGAACTCGTCCATCAGGCTAAGGAACTGCTCACGGGTAAGTATGAGTTAAATAAGCTTACTAGCCGTGAAGGGTCAGCGAATATTACTCTCACCACCGCGGGCGGAAATGAAAGCACCTTTGAAATTCCTACCCGCCCTTTGAACCTCGCGAGGTCTGTGTTGCGATTTACTTACACCCCTGCGGCATCTGTGGGTTATAATCGTATTTTTATGGATTGTCTGTCTATGATTAGAACCATTGAATTGAGAACCCGAAGCGGTTTGTATTTGTGTAATCTTCAAAATGTCGGCAACTACACAAAGATTGTATGGAAGCCTGAAACTTGCTATCAAAAATTTATGGCACTTGAAAATCACGGGGCTGGGTCGTCTAGTGGTGGAATGCTCCAAAAGTGTAATGCCCCAACCACATTTGCGGCAAAAGCAACAAGTTATGCTAGAATTAATTCTATGAACACCACAGCAACCGCCGCAGTTGCTGATGTCGTCGCACATACCGCTCTGGTTGGAAATGCGGTAGGAGACATAAATGCTGGACTTACTGACCTTGAAGGAAAGATTAACACTGTCAAAAACAACCTTCGTGCCTTATCTACTACCATACAGGCAGAACTGACCGATGCCTTTGACCATCCTGCTATTACAGCTCGCCGTCATAATGACTTGCTCGTTGCCAATGGAACTGGTAATGCTAGTTTTGTTAATGTGGCATATGAAGAAGCCAAGTATTTTGAAGGAGGAACTAATGCGACCCCTGACCCAGTTATCAATGTTAAACTTCCTTTGGGTATGCTGTTTGGCACCATTTTTGAATTGGATAAGACTATTGGCTTCAACGAAATCCTGGACTTGCGAATTGTGTGGGAAGGAACCAATCGTGCTTTCTTCTATGGAACAGATGCGAAGAGTGTGGCTGCGGGAGCCTCTGCGACTATTGTTGGAGCCAGTGTTTCAAACCTGAACTTGTTCCTATCCGTGGAAACAGACCCAAATGTCATCCTTGGTGTCCAGCAAAAGATTGCGGGTGAGGGCTTTCCATTCAAGATTGAGTATCCCATCTCGTGGAAGCAAAACCTTCAAACGGGTCAGCAAAACTATGTTATCAAGATGAACCGCTCGCAGGGTGAAAGAATTCGTCGTATCTATACATCCGCCTTCAACAACACTGAGAGTTCAAATACCGCTTTTGATAATGATAACAGGGCGGATGCGAAAATTATTACTTACTATACAACACTTGATGGAACCCGCCTTCAACAGTTTGATATTGACACTTCTGAGAATGAGGATTATATGATTTTGAAAGATAAGTTGAAGGGAAGTGCTATTTTGAATTCCGATGTCTATCATTACAACTGGTTCCATGTTGATACTTGGGATAACAACCGCCCGCTGTGTGATAAGGATACCGATGGCTATGAGGTAAGCGGTCTGAGCCTTGACACTGAACGACGATATGAGTTCGTTTCAACCACTGCTGGAAACAATCTCAACCATTACACTTATGCTATTCTTCAACGAAGTGTGCTTGTGAAGGGAATTGAAATTTTGATGTCTTAGATGCTCAACGAGTTGAGTTTTTTGCTAGCAAAAACCCCGCCAGCGAGGTAAAAGGTAATTATTAATTTTTGATAGTTAATTTATTTTTTTATTGTAATATACGAAGCTTACACAAAACATTTTTATGACGACCCACCAGAGAAATTTGATAGCACAAGACCCTAACGGAGACTTCGTAAATGTCAAAGTCGGATATGATGGAAGTATTGAAACCAATAATATGAAAACCGCTTTCGGCGAAGCATTAACTAGTTCCTTAACACCAGTTGTTCAGGAGATTTTTCCCTATACTGTTAATACACGGATATGGACATTAACTCAAACTAATGCGACAGTTTCATTTAATGCGAATATGGCTGAATTAAAAACACAAGCAAACAATACTTCAACTGCCATCCTAACAAGTAAAAGAAGAATAAAATATCGGACTGGTATGGGGGTATTAGCTCGCTTCACCGCTTTATGGACAACTGATGATACGAAAACATATTATTCGTGTGTAGGAATTGGTGAAAGTGATTTTTCAAATGGTTTCTATTTTTATAAAACTGATGTTGGAATGAGAATTCTACAAGCCAAAGGAGGGGCGACTACTTATATCACACAAGCAACCTGGGATGACCCTTGCGACGGAACCAAAGATATGCCACTCTTGGATTGGAGTAAGGGAAATGTATTTCAAATTCAATTCCAGTATTTAGGATTTGGTGCTATTAAGTTTTCAATTGAGAACCCCACGACTGGCAAATTCCAGCAAGTCCATATGATTAAGTATGCGAATGCCAACACTGGTGTCAGTCTGCGAAACACAACATTACCATTTACCGCACTAATGAGGAATGATGCTTCTACTGGAATTCAATCCCTTAAAACTGCGAGTGTTGGATTATTCATAGAAGGAACTAACACTATTAATTCAAGCATATCAAACGAAGCGGAAGGAAGTAAGGCAGCGAGCACAACGGAAAGCCCAATTCTCAGCATAAAAAATAAAACAACTTTTAATGGTGGTGCTACGAATTATTCAATCGTTTATCCATCCCTCGTGAGCATATCAAACGAAGACAGTAAGGTTAATATAGTGCGAATTGTGAAAACAACTGGTGCCCTTACGGCGGAGAACTTTGCTGATATTGATGCCACAACTTCAATCGTATCAAAGGACACCTCTGCGACGGCTCTCGGTGGTGCCACTATATCGGATGTCATTCTTAAACTTTATGTTAATGCTACTTCAAGTCAGCTTATTGACCTGCGAACTTACGACATACAACTTTCTCCTGGCGAAAATCTAACATTTTTACAAAAGTCTGTCGCGACGGTTAATAATGGAGGAAATGTGAGTGTTATTGCTAATTTCTTAGAAGATCAGTGATGTGAATATTTTTGTAATAATTTTTTCTGAATGATAATATATAGTAATGTATAGTCGTAAGTTGTATGTTGTGGGTGGTAGGCGGTTTCTAACAAAAACATCTATCAAATCCCACATAAGAAGAATGATAAACAAATATAACGATGGTGAAGTGCTGAACCCAGAAGATAGCAATTTCGTGCTAGACCTAATAACCCATCACCCTTGTCTAAAAAATGGCATCGTTGATGTTGAAAGTAATTTGACAACAGGAAGCAAACACTTTCGTGTAGATGGTAAGCCGTTTTCGTGAAATTGCTGTGTTGAACTCATAGGCCTTAGCAAATTAAAAAAAATGGCGAGAGTAATAAAAGATGCGAGCAGGAATACGATAAGGCCACAAATACAAGAATATCTTGACCTTATGGCTATTGATGTATTCGTGGAACCCCGATACATATGCGAAATAAGTGGCGATATATATGAGCGGGTTGATGTCCATATTGACCACCACTTTGACCTTATACAATTCAAAGATATACTTAAACAATACCTTGAAGTGAATAGGGAAGTAGAAGTTGAAGACGGCTTATTAAAAGAACCGCATTTCACCAAATTTAGCGACTTTCACAAACAGAAAGCAATACTACGAGTAATAAAAAAAGAAATCAATATAAGAGGTAAAATGTATTACCTACGATAAAAACTTTTTCACTTCATCTTTATTCTTAAACCACGGCTGTTGAACTAGCCATTCAAGATACTCTTTGTCAATCTTGGCAACATCTTCAATTTTTTTGTGTATATATTTTCCATATTGTAGAGTTTTATTTACTTCTTCCTCTTCATCGGGAATTTCTTTTTTTGCTTCGGCTTCACTCATTGTACCTCCTACGGCGATAGACAGTATATTATATAAAATTTATTTATTATAATCATAAATACTTTTTCAATTCGTCTTTATTACTACACCACGGCTGACGAACTAACCATTCAATATACGGCTTATCAATCTTTGCGATGTCTTCTATTTTTTTGCCCTTGTATTTCCCAAAATGAAATGTGTCTTTGGGTTGAGCATTTCTCATTTCTTCAATCGCTTTTATTTCGTCATGTATTACCTTTTGAACATCGGCAAGAGAAAACGATTTATTTTCGCTTTCAATTGATAGTTGTTGGAACTTCTCGCACAGTCTAGTTAGGGCGGACATAGTAGGGGGTATATAGTAGGCGGGAAAAAAAATAAAAAATATTAATATAGAATGTCTGAGTGGATAATCTTTGTTAAGGCTTACTCTGCTAAACACGGTATAACCTATGGTGAAGCATTGAAAAAAGCTGGTAAGGAATGGAACCCTCGGCGGGGTCGTAGGGGGAGCAGGCCCCTACAAGGAGGTAATGCGGATTTATCAGAGGATGTCTATTTGTCGCGGACAGATAGAAAGGGAGCTGACGGGTGGAAGCCTGTCGCTAACAAAGAAAAATCAACCGTGTATGAAAAAGATGGTAAGGCGATTGTGGCATTTAGGGGGAGTGCGGATAAGCGAGACTTACTCACCGATGTCGCCTTGGTGAAGGGTGTATTGAAACGGACTCCGAGATATAAAGAAGAGCAGAAGCTGGTTGATGAAGTCATAAAGAAATATGGTAAGGATAATGTAGAGCTGACGGGTCATAGTCTTGGTGGAACAATCGCAAAAGACCTGAGCAGACAAACTGGTGTAAAGGCTACCACATACAACAAAGGCAGTAGCACAAAAGACCTAATTGAAGGAGTTATTGACAGAGTGGCCACAAGGGTAAATCCAAAAGGGAAGAGGGCGAAGACCGCGACAGCTATCACGAATTACCGAACCGCATTTGACCCCGTATCGTTAATGGGGGCTACGGCTGTAAATACTAAGTTAGTGAAGCCGACGAGGGGTGTTCATACGATTAGAAGCTTCAAAGGTAAAGGAGCCAAAAAAATATACCTATGACTTTCATAATTCATTTGATAATCCAATATCGTTCAAGCAGGTGGCACGACTTAAAGCAACATATAACAAATTCATTGACAGTAGGTCTAGATTTATCCACACTGGTGTTGTTCGGCCTTGTGAGCAGTGGATGGTGGATGAGAATGTCGGCTGGATGTCCGCATATGGTTTCTTGTCTGGTATCGTTTTTTTTCTATCAAATTTCTGCTCAATATCGTCAATCGTAATGAATATATGTTCTTTGGTATCCCTAGTGATAGTGTGAATATCACCGTTATGGACTTTTTTTGTATTACAACGAAACACAACCTGATGGCCTGTTTTAAGTTGTTTATTTTGTAGCATTTTGTTATTGCTTTCATTAGCATTGTTGTTAGAGTGGTGTAATATTAAAGGCGGGTTTTTATCAGTCGGTTTAGGGTGTGGCTTAACTTGCTTATTGAGAGCATCTAATTCTTCAAGTGTTAGTATATCAGGTAGGCAGTCTTTTGCTTTATGTTGGCTAAGCTCATTACCGCCGACCTTGTAATAGTCTTCTACCTTATTTAAGATAGATTGTAGAACTAGGTCTTTGGCTTGTCTGTAATTTGTATCAAGATTTATTTTTGTAAATAGCTTGAAAGTTTTTGACTTGTGAAATGGTTCTGATGTTGGGTCTGGGCAAGGAAGCTGAGCTAAGTGGCCAAACAGAATAATAGATACACCGCCGAATGGTCTGTTGATTTTGGTGTATTTTCTGAGCATATGGTCCAGACTTTCTAAATTCTTAGAAGTAAGCATAGAAACTTCATCAATGGTTATTCTGTGATTAATGGCTTCTTCGCCGACTGGTATCGGTAGCGGTAGTCTATGATATAGCATTGTTAGTATTTTTTGGAGTGTATATTCAGAATTAATAACTTGGAGAGCATTGTGTGTCATAGCGGTTGATAAAGTCTTTTTGTCTTTGAAATATGTGTTAGTGTATTTTGACGGCTGACCAGTTAGGTATTTAATCATTTCAGATTTACCCGTTCCAGCTTTGCCGTGAATAAGTAATAATTCTTGTTCTGGTAAAGGTTTGTATTCGTCTTTGGTGCTATAATCTGGAAGCTCTGTATCCTCAAAGGCTGAGAACTCTGGATATTGTTTATGTGGTGTTTCTAAGAATTTTTGTAATGGTAGTGTGTCTTTGAAACCGCTATGTCGCTGGTATGTTATCCGTGGTTCGCCGTTTATGTAGGAAACGAAGCAAGTCATATTTAGCTGTGGTGCTATGAACTCGTCTTGTTCTTTAACCTCGGGACGAAATTCTTTTCCTGTTTTCATATATTCGCCTTCGTATGCGATACTGTCTGTATTAGAATATAGTAAAGTTCGCCCACTATTTACAAGCTTTAACATTTGGTTATGAAGAACTATCTTTTGGTATGCTAGCACATAGCCAATTAAATGAGACATTTGAAATATGTTATCTGTTTGGTTTGTGTCTTGATATGTGTAAATCATTCGCTCTGGTAGTAGGTCGTTGCCCATTTCGGCATACTTACTTTTTTCGTATTTAACTCGTTTCAGGAACAATAACCTATATCCTTTTTCTTTCATCATAAAATGTATTCGCTCGTTGTATGTTTTTGAAATGGTAGATACTTGCTGGGTTCGGTGAATGTTCTTGTTCAGAGAGCCTACCAGTAAGTTGGTTGCTTTGGCTAAGGTGTTGTGTTCAAAGCCAGGCTTATCAAGTAATAATCTTGCATATTTGTTATGTGTTCTGAGAAGGTTTCAAAAGGGTTGAAGTGGTCGTCTGCTACATATAACCTCTTAATAAATATCTTAACCCCTTGGTCAAACATATACAATAATGCGGGAATGGGTTGGCATTGGGTTCCCTTTGTGGTGTAGCCGTTGAAGAAGGTTGGCACTTTGAGGTGCTTCTGGTCGTAATCAAAAACCGCATAACCGTGTAGAGGTTTGACCTTATTGTAGTATTCTTGGGTCATATTTTGGTTTATGTTGATTATGTTGCGAGGAGCTGTTGGGTATTCATTGAAGTATGATGACATTTCCCCTAGATTTCCTAACGAAGCATTTGTATAAGCTTTTACCATATCAATCTGATGTATCATTTTGGGGCTTTTGGTGTGATGATTAAAGATATGGTGAAACTGTATTTG
>WBZZ01004936.1:30000-60000 GCA_019918135.1 Paulinella micropora
CCTTAACCAACTTTTCGAGCAGGTGGTACCTGACATCGATATGTTTGGCTCTGGACTCCCCTAACCCCCTTTCTGAGAGGATGATAGTCCCCTCATTGTCGTCGAACAAGGGAGTGAAACCTCTTATGGGTAAACCGATGTCACGGAGAGACTGTCTTAAAGCAAGCAGCTCTCTTACCGCTTCGTAGCGGATACGGTATCCGACTCAAGGGTAGATTGAGCTATTACAGTTTGAAGTTTAGAGAACCATGCCACCGGTGCCCCGTTGAAGAGAAAGATGTACCCAGAACGGGACTTCCTTGTAACCTTTTCTCCAGCAAAATCTGAGTCGACGTATCCCACGAGGGGGTGTTCGTCTATCAGTTTTTCGACATTGGCGATAACGGGGACATTGAAAGCATTTGATTTCTGTGGCTTCATATGAGTAAAGCTCAAGTGCCTTTTCTGCGGCTGATGGTCCTTCGGCCGGTCTCCATGAAGTGGGGGTTTTGGGGACAAAGAATGCTTCCGTCAACATCTTGACTAACCTCTTATCACCCCGTTTGAAATATAGGGCTCTCAGAGTCAGCAACCACAGAAACATACGGTAAACCATGGCATAAGATATTTCAGGGGATGGGACTTGTTGTTTTGCAGCTATGCTCAGAGGACAGATCAAGAGAGGTCGAGTGTGAACAGCAAGGAAGATAAGCATGCCAATCAAACATCTAAGGTCGTATTTGAGCATACGGTGACCAACTTTCAGGTGGGTAGGGTTTTCAGAGGTGAAAGGGGTTTTAGCAGGCACCTCCTTCATATAATCTAACTCTTCTAAGATAAGAAGTTCATATTTTCGTTGATGCAGTAAGATCCCTTTCTCAGATTGAACGATCTGAATGTTTTTGAATTCCGTGGCCTTCCCTACGTTTCTACATCGGAAACCATGCTTCTTCATGCTCTCTACAAGACTTATGAGTTTGGATTCATCAGCGGCATGCAGACCATCATCTACATGAAAAGAGAGAAGCTGCGTACTTATGGGGTCCTTGGCGTGTTTGATAAAAGAAGCACAATCAAGGGAGAAAGTAATAAAAGCTTGCTTCCCGACTAACTCCTTTAACATCAAATCATACCATAATCTCCCTGCCTCAGGATGACCATAAAGGGCTTTCCGGAGGAGCCAAGCAAAACCTTCTGTCTCAAAACCCGGGGGGGGGGGGGTTACATAGATATCATAAGGCATTTTGGCATGTAAGTATGCGGTGGTGAAGTCAATTAACCACAAGTCTATACCGAAGCAGGCAGTATAGGCGATAAGAAGGATAGTGCGATGGTGAGCCAAACAAAACCTTCTGTCTCAAAACCCGGAGGGGGGGGGGTTACATAGATATCATAAGGCATTTTGGCATGTAAGTATGCGGTGGTGAAGTCAATTAACCACAAGTCTATACCGAATCAGGCAGCATAGGCGATAAGAAGGATAGTGCGATGGTGAGCGTTTGGGATCATATTGCAATCCCGCTTTCAGGAGATCCCCCCTTAGGGTGATTCTAGCTTATGATATTCGTCGCTCGTTCCTTGTTGCTTAACAGTGTCTATCCATTTCAGAGGAATAATGGGGGGGGCCTGACTTTCTCGCCTCGCTCTCTTTCCTCCATTCGAAAGCTTTGAGCTCCTCTTGCTGTCTGACTTCTGTCTCTCTCGCTTGTCTTCTATCTTTCTGTTTCTGTACGACGGGGAACTCCGGCATTTAATTGATTCTCTCTTCTTTCGCACAGACAGAGATATGTTTATTTCTGGTTCTCCCGTGGATTACGTTCTCCTGAAAAATGTTTCCTTGCTCATGAGACCTCCATCCCGGGGGATGTTTGTCCTTTTCCGCAGCTATCCTAACTCTCTCCCCCTCGGCATGGCCGACTTCACTGGTTACATTGGGGTCGTGGCGTGCCGGTTCGATAATAGCCTGCGGTACAAGAGTGCTCCCCCTGAAATCTCATACTTTAAAATCTCAGAATCTATTATTTTCTCCGTCTCGCCATCATCAAACTTAACGTGGTGGGCTGGGAACCGTTTATTTCTCCTGACAACTGGGGCAGTCGGGGCAAGAGTAACTCCCTTCCGCAAAGTAGACTCCCACTTATCTCCATAAGTGGATTTGGCCCACTCTTCCCCGAAAGCTCGTGCCGGGATCTAAATGGTTTTAAGTTTGGGTTTTCTCCCCCTCTTTCCCACTACCCTGACACCTTTCTCCCCTTGATTCATGCTCCCTATATCGCGTGAGGACGGGGTAGGAGGAATGAGATCAGGTAGATTACTGAAATCTTGACTTTGATATTGTTTTCGTCACTGTCGCTTGCGACGATCACCGAATCATCATCACTTTCAGGTCCTTTTTGAGGTGTCATGGATGTAATTGGGGGCATTCTCTGTACTTTCACTATTGCTGGCAACAACTACGAGAGGTGAGGTAGATGTACTATGTGTAGCTACTGGTACGTCAAAACTAACGTTCTCTTTCGGTGGTGTGTTAACTGGGGACAAAACAGCAGAGGGTGTGGTCGACTTCCATCCGACCGAAAACATACCCTCCTCTGCTGTTCCTTCGAGGGCGTGGGGAAGAGCCGTGGTGGAAGGATCCGGCGGTAAGAATAGGGCGGTGTCTGGAGAGGGCTCCAGACTTGATGGTCACGCCCGACCCTGTTTGGTATTCAATCGCTGCTGGTGTCCGGTGCCAGACCGAGCGTACATGTAGAAGTGGTGGCGCTGCGTTGGAGCCGCAAAGCGATGCTGTGGGAGCGGAGGTGGCTTGTAGTTCGGGTTTTGGACGGGCCGAGGGGCTGTCTGACCATAATGGGCAGTGTACTGTCCCGAATTCGCGAGGGTTCCCGAATTCGCCAGGGGTGAACTTTCCCGAATTCGCCAAAAATCATTTTTTCATTTTTTTAAAATCAATACTCGCGTTTTGAAAAAATCCTTTGGGGGGCAGTTACACCTCACAGTCCTCCATGGAGAAATGCAAAATTTTTTTAAAAAAATCCAAAAATTTCACCTAGGGCACATTCCGCATGTGGACTTTATTTCCACAGGGCTCGTACTACTGCACTCCCTGACTTACCGCATCCGTCTGCGGTCCCCAGAATAAGCTACAATGTCATCCTTGTTGAACCTACACCTCCTATTCTACACAGTTCCCTGAAACAGAAACTATGCCCAATTTCGGCATTTCCTCCTTCAGGACAAAACCCTAACGCAATTACTGACCATTTATCACTTGGGCTCAATACTTGCACTGCACTGGTGCCCTTGCAGTAGAGCCTCTTCCTTGTCCCAACAATACAAACACCAACTTTACCCTCTTTCTGGCATTTCCTTGTTCAGGTCGAGGTCGGATTCCCAGGTCTGTTACACTTTAGGTCGAGGTGGGCCCTTTGGTCGAGGTCGGCTGCACCCTGTTCCCTGGGCAGTTCGCCCAGACTTACTCCCTTCCGCCCCAAACTTTCACCACAACTTTACACCCACCCACACTTCCCACCACACGTAACACCCATACCCACCCGCCACGACATCTCCTGACTTAGATCGAGGTCTGCGCTTAGGTCGAGGTCGGCTACACCCTGTTTCCAGTGCAGCTCGCCCACACTTGCTCCCTCCCGCCCCAAACTTGCAGCACGACTTCTTCCACACACTTCCCACCACACGTTACGTTACACCCACCACGACATCTCCTGCCTTAGGTCGAGGTCGGCGCTTAGGTCGAGGTCGCGTACACCCTGTTTCCAGTGCAGCTCGCCCAGGACAAGGAAGAAGAGAAAGAAAAGGAAGCAGTTCAAGCCGTTAGTCCAAGTGTTTTGAGCACCGTAAGCTTGCGCAAGCTACAATTATGACATTGTATGAGGCCTAAACCCCCGAAGGGACCTAGCCCGGGCTATGCAACACTGGACGGCTATGACGGAATGCAGTCAACGATACGGACTAGATAGTGTTCAACAACAGGGGAGGGAGAGGAGGAAAAGAGAGCCAGAGGACGTGCACTATAGTGGTCAACAACAGGGGAAGGAGAGGAGGAAAGGAAGTGAGAGAGGCAGACATTATGTTGTTGTTGTTGTTGTTGTTGTAAAATTTAATAATAATACAACAGTTGCAGAGCAATGATCAATATAAAAAACAATATTAACTAAATCAGTGGCAAGTTGGTGTGTGGCTTTCGACTCGTATGTGTATACCCCCAGATATACGCCACTACCAGAAAAGTGTTGTTTTTGTTGTTGTTGTTGTTGCTGCTGCTGCTGCTGCTGTTGTTGTTGTTGTTATTGTTGTTGTTGTTGAATTTATTAATCAAAAATTTAAACAAAGTAATTATTACGTGCAAGATGGTGCGTGGCTATCGGCCTTCGCTGTTGTTGTTGTACATGTTGTTGTTGTTGTTGTTGTTGTAAAATTTAAAATAATAATACAACAGTTGTAGAATAATGTAATAAATATTGTTGTTGTTGTTATTGTTGTTATTATTATTATTATTATTATTATTATTATTATTGTTGTTGTTATTGTTGTTGTTGTTGTTGTTATTGTTGTTGTTGTTGTTGACATTTTGTTGTCATACATGTTGTTGTTGTTGTTGTTGTTGTTCAATTTAATAATAATAATAAAACTTAAAACGTTGTTGTTGTTGTTGTACATGTTATTGTTGTTGTTGTTCTTGTTGTTGTTCGTGTTGTTGCTCGTGTTGTTGTTCGTGTTGTTGTTCGTGTTGTTGTTGTTGTTTATTCTCCGCAGGAGGGCCCCGCGGCCGCCGGAGGCGAATTTTTTTTTTGGATTCGTTACGAACAAAAAGGAAATTTCTATTCCAAATGTTGTTGTTGTTGTTGTCGTTGTTTTTGTTGTTGTCGTCGTCGTCGTCGTCGTTGTTGTTGTTGTGTTGTTGTTTTTGTTGTTGTCGTTGTCGTACGCGTCGTTGTCGTACGCGTTGTTGTCGTCGTCGTCGTACGTGTTGTTATTGTCGTCGTCGTACGTGTTGTTGTTGATGTTGTTGTTGTTGTGGTTGTTGTTGTTGTTGTTGTAGTTGTCGTTGTTGTTAATGCAGTGACTTACCGCGGAGTCGGAACGTTCCGAATCACATACTGTAATATGTATGCAGACGAGGATTCTGACTATTACATTTTTGAATTTAAATATAAATTGTAAAAAACTTTGTTACAATAAGCATTACAGACTTATAATACTTATTTAAGTTGTAAAATCATTTTAATAGCAGTTGAAACTTTATTTTTACGCAAACACTGTTTTAATAGAATATTTGCCACTCGTAGAGCCTTAGTGGGAAGCAGAAGAGATAGAATGGAAGAGGTCTCAAAGAGATAACACGGAAGTGGTATCCAAAGGGGTACAATAACTTTAAACCAACGTGCAGGTAATATTAATAACAGTTAGTAAAAGTGAAAAAATAGATTTATATTGTTGGATAATAGTCACATTTTCATAATTTTGAAATTTTTAAGAATAATATTAAACTATTGAATAAATTTTCATAAAACACACCTTAGTTTCTAAGTGGTTTGATAATAAATAAAACTTAAAGAAAAACAACACCGTGACCGTGGCACTCTCAACCGCCGCTGACATTAAGTACGAAGCAACGCAGCAGGAAGTCATTATCAGTTGACAAAGGTTTGTAACGCCTGTTGGATTTTGAAAATTTTACCTAAAAACTAATAATGCATAATAAATTTTACATTAATATAATCAGATAAAAAAAGCCCGAAGGTGGTATCAAGTGGTATCATCCAAATGTGAGCAAGATAAAGTTTTATTTCCCAAAGTAAAATTTTTCCCAATAATATTTTACACTCACAACAAACCACACCTCTACCACGCGCCCCTCCAAAACAAAAAAAAGATAATAACGACACAAGCATTCTTGATAGTTTGATGCGTTTACCTACTTCATCCAATGATGACATGTGGCGGAGAGATTTCATTCGCGCATTTCAAAAACTGATTCCGTTCAAGTCCGGTGCTCAATGTACGGGTGAGATGAAAGTTTCCGCTGATTTCAGCAACCACCCATTTCATAAGCACGTAAGAATGCTAAAGGCAGCGGGGGCGGTGGTAGTGCGTGCGAGCGAGAGAGTGGTAGACGCTGGGTTTCCAGACATAGATACAGTAGCGTGCGCCATGTTGGGGCTCGATCCCCAAAACCTGCCCAAGGTCGTGGATACCCGTGCTACTATCTCCTACAATTACCTACCACGCGAGCCTGGCGTGCATGCTGCAACGTGCCTTCTTTTCTAAAAAGGCATGTGGGCAGTTCTCTCTCTCTCTCTCCCTCCCCCCCCCCCCCAACACACACACACACATTATATGTTTTGGTTTGCAGGCAGAGCCCATCGAAGGCCTTTTTGTCTTGTGGGTCACCTTCAAATGTATTCGACGGTCGTGAAGGCCAGCCCGCGGTACTTCTTCCTCATCCAGCGCCCCCCCCCCCCCCCCCCCCTACTACGACCACGATGTTCACGTGGCGTGCATTAAGGAGACGGAGGCTACCAAGGCCTCCTGTCATCAAGGGTTTCGGGTGATGCTTCTGCTGGGGGACGACTGGGCACATTTCATGATAAACCAGGGTGAGGGCTCGGAATTGAGCAAGCTTTTCTACCCTGGGTCCCCCCCTCCCCTACCACTGATACAACCAACACCCCCCCCCCCCCTTCTTTGTTGTAGGTATGTTTTGAAAGCATCTCCCTACAGCTACGTGGTGGCCCCCCCCCCCCCCGTCAAGGGCGTGAAGAGGGAGGGGATGATCATCAAGCTGCAGTTGGGCTGGCAGGATAAGGTGCTGTGCTAAGTCCCAGGCGACGAGTTAAGTCCCACCGAGGCAGGGGGGTTTCAAAATCCCCAAGCGCCACGCTACCACCGTGAAGGATTGGCTCCAGTGGCGAAACAAGGGCGCAATTGTAAAGGAGAGCGTCACCGCACGGTTCCACAGGTAAATACTTTACCTTTATATCTATATACATACTTACGTATATACACATACATACTTACACATACATACATAAGTTTCGAATGAAGGCTGCAGCTGACGTCGAGAACATCGACGACAATGTTAGGTTCGACGAGATTGAGGAGGAGACGGCGTAAAATCCCGATTACTCCCTTTCGCACATATTGCAAAGGCCTGCGCTCCTGCAGCAGGACGCGATCGCCGAGGTGGTAATGCACGACGACGACGCCGCCTACCCCGCGGAGGACCCAGACGCGCCGCCTCCGGAAGTCAACCGTCATCGCGTATATCACTCCCTCCTTGTTTGTTTCTGTGTTTCTTGACTAATCTTTTGCTGTGTGTGTTGCCACCACCAGTGCCACGTGGTCGCAAGTCCCGCGGAGCCAAAAGGTGGAAGCCAAGTGCTTCCATGTCTGTCATGACTGCCAGCAGAAAATGTCTGAAGCTCGCTTGCAGCAGCGCCAGCTGGTTATTCGTAGCTCTGTGTGTGCTAGCCGCAGTCGCAGTGCAAGCGTTGAGAGAGATGCAGTGAGTGGCTCGCCTCTGAATCATTCTCATCTAGAGCAAAACGATGACGAAGGGGGTGAGGTGATGGGTGAGCAAGAGCAGCCTGATGAGCCTGCCGGGGTGGTGAGAGAGAGAGGGCCTGCAGGGGTGGTGAGAGAGAGAGGGCCTGCTGGGGTGGTGAGAGAGGGGCCCGCTAAGCGCGCTCGCCGCTACGATTCTCGCTATGCTGATTTGCCTCCTCACAAGTACGGTAAGCGAGAGGTTGAAAGTGATGATGAGGTTTCCTTCGACAGCGACAGCAGCCGCATCATCTCGTAAGTGTGTGTGCAAGTGTCAGTGATTTTTTATAAATGTTAATTCGTAATTGCTTCCTTGTGCTTAAACAGGCCAGTCGAACAGTGGGGCTGTTCCCTCGCCAACAATTTTTCTCTCGTCGTGGGTGGTGGTCGTACTTAATCATCACCTACGGCAGGAGTTACAAAAAAAAAAAAAAAAAAAAAAAAAAAAAAAAAAAAAAGTTAATCAAAATTAATAATAATAAAATATTTTTTACAATATTTAAATCTGTATTAATGAATAATATCAGGGCCGGAGATAGTAATATGAATATTTCAAGTTGAATTTCAACTTGAATTTGACAAAAACACTTGAAGTTAATCAAAATTATATAATAATAATAAAATATTTTTACAATATTTAAATCTGTATTAATTAATAATATGAATATTTCAAGTTGAATTTCAACTTGAAGTTGATAGTAATAAATAATTAAAAAAGTCACAGTTTATTAAACTAAAAAAAAATCACACTCTTCCCACTGTGTGCTGTGATTGAGACCAATAGTAAAACCTAAATCTAGTGCCTCCGTTCTGCATTGCTGAACGTGCGACTTAAAGCGCGCAGCGTAAACAAATTTCTTTGCGCAGTAGTCGCACCTGTGATTATAATTTTTCAAGTCATAACCACGAGATCCAGATGAGCTCATGAACGCGGAATGTAGTTTGCAGAAGCTCAAGCAGCCATGTTCTTCTGCGCGTGTTGCGCTTAAAGAACAAGTGAGCATGCATGAGATTCAGCAACTCAAGTGATTGGCAAGTAAACCAGTACAAGGTACCCCACTTGGTAAAAAAAAAATGGAACGTGATAGACAGTGAGATGAACGTATGGAGTAATTTCTGTGTAGAGAGTGGTGGGGCCGACATCGGCACGCAAAAGAACGCTACCATCCTCTCTGATTACTTGCTTTTTGCGTCTACCCGTCCCATGTAACTCCCATTTATTTATCCAAATAATAGGAGAAGTTGGGTCCGGGCCCGCAAAATCCCAATCACCTCAGACAATATTTAGATGAGGTGTTTGCGCTTCAGGCGTACACATCATCCGAAAAATACGTCTAGTCTCCTGACCCCACGCCTTAGCGTCAGTTTCAGTAAAAATAGTACGAGCATTAATTTTCAGAAACTGTGCCCACCAGGCGGCCCAGAATAAATATTCTAGCCCAGCGGCCGGGAGCGATCAGATTTTGAAATGTAATGTCTTCGTCAAATACTGCCTGAAACAAAGTTCGCAAAGGCTGGCCTCTGTCTAACCCAAACCATTGCCATGAACCTTTACCACCTGATTCCAAACGAGGCTGATAAAAGCGAAAGCCGCTTATAGCAGGCCCCGAACGTCGTTTGTCTTTATTACTAATTATATCAGCAAATTCTTGCAAACGAGTTGATTGCTTATAGAAAGGGTGACTTGAATCAATATGGATTCCCCATTTTGTTTCCGGCACCCCGTCTATAACTTCACGAATCAGGTAGTCAACGGCCGCAGATACGAAGCATCATATGAAGTAAGTCAGGTATATGTCTTTCTAACGGAAAATCAGAAAAGAGATTTCTCATCTTTAAATTTTTTCCCTTTAGTGTTCACTTCCTCTGACTTCCTGTTGATTGTCCATTCTAAGTCAAAGTTGTGTCGTTCAGATTTGTGGCAAGTGCAGAGGTAGCAGAAATGGTTACCACCTGCTGACTTATGTGCACACACCGACAGCAGCCACTTTATGTCACCGGTGACAAACAACTTGCAAGGGTAGTGAATTCCGATCTTGCCGGAAGTCCAACCCTTCTGTTCGAGCTCTTGTAACTCAAACAGAAGTGCTCCTAATTCATTCATTAAAGAAAAAATATTATTAATTAATTAATACTGCAACTTGAAGTTGTTAAATTTATGTGACTTTAATTATTACGTCAGGTTAAGAAAAGGCACATAAACCTAAGATTACTTGCCTTCCATCTAACCTGACTAAGCAACGATGGAGAAAGCTGCGCGAGTTCGATGAAAAAGGAGACCCTGTTTTAATGAAGAGAGAGAGAGAGAGTGTGTGTGCCTGCGTGATCTTTCAGGGCCAGCATATCCTCGGAACACTTGGAGATGAGGAGGGGAAAGATCCCCTCCTGTGTTGTTGGGTGGGGTAAACCCGGAAGTAAGTTACGATTCTCATCTAGAGCAAAGCATTTCATCGCCCAGAGCACAGAGTTCAACGTTGCCCCCGTCTTTCGCCCGTCACCAACAATCGCGAGGCATAGCTCCTTCGGATCTGCCTGCTTCTGCCGCCAACCAGCCTCCAACCACTCCATCAGTGCAGTAACGTCGGCAGAGGCGGAGGTCCCTTCTCGGCTTGTGTTTCTCGTCTACAACGGCGGTAAGGGCTTTCCTATCCTTGACAAGATCATGCCCGAACAGGAAGGGGTGCTTAGTAGCAGTGAGCAAGGTTTTGACTTGTTCATCTGAGATGACGTTTGCGTCCATGTGCAACAAAGTCTGAAAGGCAATGTCTTGTATCTCTTCCGCACTCGGCTTTTTGTGGTATTCTTTTATCATATCTTTGTACATATCATCGTACTCAAACGCCTCCTCCTCACTCATCCGATACTCTTCCGACACACACTGCCTAAACAAGCTAACTGCCTGACCTACTCTCTTTTTTCTCTGCCAGTCTGTGACTCTACTCGTTGTCTCTGTGTCTTTCGAGTGCGTGGAACACGACAAACAATCACAGTATCATATTGTGTGTCATATTTATCGCAAACAATCCGGGGGCCTCACCCTCACCATCAAAGGCAGCACTCCATCTCACACGCACAGGCTTAGCATCAAGAGTACCAGAATCAGAAGCAGCAGTGTTATAAGCAGCATGCCAGTTAGAGATAGTTTTTGCACTAAGCAGGTTCAAAACGTTCTGTCTGGGGGGGGGGGGGGATTTTGTGGATCGTAATCTATTCTAACGTTATAGAAAAGAGACTCGGTCTGTGGCCCCTGGGTTGTGGGCAGTGGCTCGTAAACAACTCCGGTTTCCCTGCCGTACGAAGGGTCTTTTTCTCTGCTCTTGCACCAAGATTGCATTGTCAAGCTTCTGTTTTTTTTCAGTCCTGGCTTCGTTACGAATTGTCTGTTCGGATCTGTTCGGATTTTCGTCCCCAGCCTTGTTGCGGCTCCAAGATTTCCTTTTCTTCGTGGAAGGCATGAATGACGCCCTCCCAACACTCGACCAAAAAATCTGAAAAAATTCGATAGGCAACCAAAAAAATTGAGCTCTGCCCTGGCCCGGCCTGAACACTTTTGTGTAAAAAGACCCAAAAATACACAAACTCCAGGAAAAATCCCCTACTAAACCAGAAGGCCGTTTAAAAAAAGGTTTATATATTTAGAAAGCTCGCATGTTGAACTTGTCCTCACCAACTTTTAACACCCTCTTACCTTATAAAAAAAGTAATTTCTTTTAATAAATACATATTACCGTTAACACTAGAAATTGAATTTAATAAATACATATTACCGTTAACACTAGAAATTGAATTCAAATTCAAAAGTTTTTTTTAAATCGTGGGGACAAGATGCAAATGTGCTCTTTGCAACAAAAAAAGGCGTGTAAAAAAAGGATGAAAACTCAATGCGTTTATTTTGCCTCCGTTTTCATAGGCACTAATGAACATAGAATTACATATGCCCCGGGCCGCTGGTTGTGAGGCGGCGGCTCTTGAGTCTGATGCAACTTGAAGTGTCCTTAAGATGTCTGATAAACACTGATTGGGCCGCAGTCAGGCAGTGAATCCGCCGGGGCCGTAGGCGGTCTATCTATAAATAAATTCAGTAAAAATATTTCAAGTATTTTGACTTTGAGTTAACGCCGCTTGAAGCCGCACTGTCCGCAGTCTGAGTCGGTTCTGCGGAAGCTAAGCTGACTTGAATAGAATACTTACCACTCCAACGGTCACTGAGCCTGAGAGGTGAGACTGGGACTCGAACAGAAGAGATGAAATGGAAGCCTGAGGTATTACTTGAATATTAATATCACTGAGAGATACTACGTGTGTGAGTTTGGATACAACCCCAAGGGATAAATACACAACGAACTCTTATTAAAAGACTCTATGGCTGCAAACAGCCCTAACTCCTAAGAGTAGGTGAAATACCAGTAAATAGCTGAGAGGTCACTTCGTTTATTTACGTTGATTTCTACTGGTTTGCAGACTTGGTTTGCAAAGTACGATCTTGGTTGAACGTAGATTGTGAGCAGCTGTTAGACGACACTTGAATTTAAATGTACAATGTACTTGAAGATGGCTTCAAGTTCAAGTCATTGGTGTTCAAGTGGAAGTCCGAGATTTTCATTTGGGAGATTGATGTGAAAACCTAGATTGTGCGGCAAAAATGATTTTTCGATTCTCTTGACTGTGTTCGCTAAATTTCACCGTAAATGGTGATTTTCGGGAAATCGGGGAAAAAGACAGCCGAGAGAGGAAAAATGGCATTCGCTGTAAAACTTTGATTAAATCGTTTGAAGTCATTCCTGGACGAAATCGAAAGCTAGTTAGTGAAGTCGAAACGTGATGCAGAGGAGAATCTAACTGGCCGGTCAAAAACAGTAAAATGTCAACGGTAGTTTTGGCCGGTCGTTAGTGGTTTTGACCGGTCATTAAAGTGCTCAGTCTGATAGCTCCCCCCCCCAGACCTAACGGTTGAGTAGAGTTACGTACAGAGTGAGTGACTAACGATTGGTCAGTGACTTGTCTCAGAGAAAAAAAAAGTAGGAGAAAAGAGAAAGATGAGTCTCTTTAAACCCAGGAGGAGGATGAAAAAGAAGTGCGTCGATGTGTAGCGCAGTGTAGATGGAGATAAGCCAGGGCCGGATATCG
Organism: Paulinella micropora; assembly: GCA_019918135.1. Taxonomy (NCBI): domain Eukaryota; phylum Cercozoa; class Imbricatea; order Euglyphida; family Paulinellidae; genus Paulinella; species Paulinella micropora. The sequence goes on from WBZZ01004936.1 coordinate 42,673, forward strand.
GGATGCGGAAGCGGGACTGAGACAATTGAGGCGCAGTAGCGATGCGTTGATATCGGGAAGCTGACGTCGAGCCGTAGGAAGCTAGGTGGCCATGTATCGCACAGCCGAGATGAACCAAATTTAATGCACCAATTATGCCATGCCAATATAATCACTGAGGTGTTCAGATTCGATGAGGATGATTGTTGACCTGCAGGCATAAAAGGCGACCAAGGACTTACAGGGATACTCTGGTCGTGGCGTAGCTTGTCTAGGGACGATGGCGGGCCAAGTGGGAAAAGCGCTGGGCTGTGGCGGGTGAAGCCGGTACGATGGGTAAAACCCACTTGAGAGTGTTGAGGTGGCTATTCCTTCGAGGCCGATGCCCTGTCCTTGATGCGTCCATGTGAGCGATGAATATCGGCCGTGGTTAAGGGTCAGGCGGGCGTGGACTAGTTGGCAAAAGTGGCAGTCACGGAGGGAGGCGAGGACGTCATGATGCATGATATCCGTACCGTCTGTGCGGAACCAAATGTAGCGCTCCTTGATAAAGGGGACGAATGTCGGCGCTTTGGCGTGGTTCTGCATGAGGTGGGCGTAATTGATGAGGGGACGGCGTAGCTCTTCTGGGACATAAGCCTTGACTGAAGATTGATCGGGGTCAACGGTGACTGCGATACCTTGTCGGAGGATTAGTTCGGCTGAGCCGGCGGAGACAGAGATGACGTCTTCTGTCCAGAGAGGGGCCGTGAAACTGTGCTGTCGTTGTGAGTTGATGATTTGCTGGCATGTAACGCGCTGTGCATGCGATGTAGCAACGAGACGATAGATGTAGTGTTGTTCCATCCCAAGTCCATGTACGAGCCAGACGAGGTTGTCGTCAAGGAATAAAATCTTGCGGCATTGCTCGACGATTGTCTGTGGAAGAGTTTCATCGGGGACGCAATGAACCAAGTCTTGCGGCATGAGCAGTGCGAAGGGCTTGCGGAGAGCAAACATGTCGCGGGGAGCGTTCAGCAGAGGGAATGACAATGGCCAAGTCCCATGGGGCTTGAATGCTACGTAGAGTGGGGCCGCCGCGGAGGATCCGGCAAGATAGGGACTTGAGACGGGTATCCAGGGCCGCGTGCGTGCCTTCAACTGCTAACCAAAGGGTAGAGCCTGCTCGGGGTGCCGGAATGGTGGATAAGAGCTGGAGAGTCGCCTCGGCTTCGCCAATCAGGGTGGGCTGGCCGGGGGCGATGCAAGGGACACGTGAGAGACCGTCGGCGAGTTGGTTTTGCTTACCTGGTAGGTATTCGACTTTGAATCGAATCGTCTGAAGGTGCTCCAAAACCCAGTTGACGACCATGGGGCTGCGAGCGTGCCATAGCCACAAAAGGGGACGGTGATCTGTGACGATGGTGAGTTCGTGATCGCTGGCATCGATGTAGTAGCGGCACTGTTGAATACCGTAGATGACGCCGTAGGCTTCACGAACGTAGGTCGCCCATCGTGTTTGCGTGTCTGTAAGCTTCTGGGAGAAGTACTGGATGACCGGAGCGTTGCGCTCTGGGCCATTATGAAGTGCGCCGCCAATGCCGATTTGGCTTGCGTCCGTCCGGAGGTAGAGTCGTTGCGACGGCTCATACTTCACCAGAATGGGGAGCGTAGTGAGGACACGGCGGAGCTTCTTCATGCATTTCCGCTCATCTCGGGTCAGGTAAGGGGCACCGGAGGGCCGAGCGTGAGTGGATTTGAGAAGATTGGTCAGGGATGCCACTAATCGGGAATAGTCAGGGATATGGGCTTGGATGAAGTTGGTCATACCTAAGACTGATCGGACTTCAGAAACGTTGGATGGGTCGGCCAGCTTGAGAAAAGCGTCGACCTTGGAAGAATCTGCGGCGATACCTTTCTTGCTGCAGCGTTTGCCCAGAATGTTGAGCTCGCGATAGCCTAAGCGTAGTTTCCGGGCCGAACCGTGGAGGCCGGAGTCTCGCATGGCTTGAAAGATGCATCGGAGCTCGCGAAGATGGGCATCGAAGTCGTTGGAGCCGTCTGTGACGTCGTCGAGGTAGGCCGAAGCGGATTTATTCCAAAAGTCCAAATGGTCGAAGGACTTATCCATAGCGCGTTGAAAGTCTCCCGGGGCGCGGTAAACACCTTGAGGCATAAAATTAGGAACTAGGAGTCCTAAGGGTGTCCAAACAGCGAGAATATCGCGGCTACCGTCATCTGGATTGAGTCTCAGATGCGTGAAGCCGTCGACCATGTCGATAGAGCTGAGATAATGCCATCCCGCGAAGCGTTCGCGGTATTGATCCGGGTTGGGTAAACCTGGCACAGGCAGGTGGAGGTTGTCGTTGGCACCGCGGTAGTCGTAGACGTTGCGTATGTCGCGGATGACCTCCTTTGCTAAGTCTTAAAACTTTTCTACGGGGCAGGCTCGTAGCCCAGGCGCAATTTGCAGAGGCCATGGACCAGAGGCCGGCTGTAAGAACGTCCATCGCCCAACCTTTGAGGTATTGGTGTACCGCTGGAGTCGAATTTGGGCATTGCACCGCAATTGGTTTAGCTCCCGGTTTGAGGATGAGCGACACGACAGTGTGATTGAAGGCACCCGCTTTATCTTGGAAGACATCGTCGAATTCTCCGAGGAGGGCCCATAGAAGTCGTTGTTGTTCTGCAGTGAGGCCGGAGTTGACGACTTCAGCTGCGTATTTGGGCGCAGGCGGCGCGGTAAGTCTCTCAGAAATGAGAATCCACGGGGTGGTCTGTGTTCCACTAACCGTAGTTGCCGTACAGTAAAGCATGCGCGGGTCCGGGCATGTTGCAGCGAGCTCCGCCATGGGGGATCGAAGTATGGAGGATCTTTTACAGCAAGGGCTGTGACTTCCCGGTGCTTTGGAGGCCTCTCGCTTGCCCAGTCCTCACTGCTGCACCCAAAAGATTCATGGGCAGATCAGGATGAGCTGTTTGGGATGAGACTTCGGGCGAAGATGGAGGCGGAGCAAATAATACAGGCGCATAGGGAGGCGGAGCGCAGGAAGACTGATGATGCTGAAGGTGTCAGACAGGCACACCTGGATCAAGTTAGATTTCAGGTCGGGGATATTGTACTACTGTACCATCCTCAGGTTCCTCAGGGAGTCAGCTCGAAGCTGTTCATCCACTGGAAAGGACAATACCAGATCATGGAACAGATGGGGCCTTTGAATTATAAAATCAGGGGCAGAGGGAAAGTTCAAATAGTCAATGTACGAAGGCTGATTAAGTATGATCCCTTCCTACTTGAAGATGAGTCCGTTGATCAAGCACTCAAACGGATGGAGGCTGACTTTAAAGAGGTCCCACCAATCCGTAAGGAGGATATCTCGGAACGGGATGCCTACAGGGCAGCAATTGCGGAGAAGGAGGAGGCTTAGCTGGAGAACAAGCGGGCCACCGACCGCAAAAGCGCGGCGGGGACTCAGACCCGCAAAAGGGTGGAGTCGAACGTGCCGGAAGGAAAGTTCACGGAGGCGCAAATAAGGAGAGCGCAAAATGACCTTATCTACGACCGACCGAGAAAGGCGATAAGGACGGCACGTTCCCAAGGAGTCCATCAAGAGGGGAGCGATGACGGAGATCAAGACCCTCGCGCGGGCAATGACACTCTCGTTCACCCTAGTTGGAAAGAAGGAGATGCGATTGGACATATTTCATGGGCCAAAGACGCTTTTTACTTGGTGAGGCCTGCGGCCCAACACGTAGCCGATGACACGCTCTCAGATTTGTATCTCATGAGAGTCATGGCAGTACCTCACAAACGCCATACGCGATCGAACCGAATTTCAACTGCGGCACAAATCATTCAACTGTTACATTCCCTGAAGATAGCTCGATAAAAAGTCGGTAATACAACCAGACACAAATCCCCCAAAGGAGAATGATGTCTCGTTATATTAGCTCAGTGAAGCCGAAAAAGAAAGCGGCCACAGACCACGGTTAAAATGGGATTAGGTCAAATCCGGCCAAACGATATTGAAATACTGGAAAAAAAACTAGGTGCACCTGACACCCGAAAAACTGTACTTTTTACCGGCTATCCGGGGGTGATGCCTACAGTACCCCTTCCCGTTTTTATGACGGAAATATGCAATATTTTCGTCATATAGCTGCTGATTTCTTTTCTGCACAAATGCTACGGGGTGTTGCAACTAAGTGCATTAACCCACAGATAGACGGCGCAGTGGATAAATAAAACGCATACACCAGGCACGAATCAACGATAAATCTCTAGCCTCGTCTTTGTAAATGAAAAACTTCTCCTTCCCCACTCGTTGTCCCCCCCGTAACTTAATTCTGAGGCAGTATGTCAAGAACGATAGTATTACTATTAAAAAATAAGAGCAGCATTATAATTTTTCTCCTCCTTCAAAAACACTTCCGATCAGTAAATACATTGTCTTTTAATAACATACCCTTGTATACAATCGGTTATCTTAATATAGTACTAGGGGGCCAGTCCTAATAACTATATCCAAAGCCGGTGTGAGTGAACCCGACCATGCGATAAACCGACACAAGTAGAGACGGACCGTGCTGGTATGACGATATTAAGTATATCCAAAGAAAAAAAATATTTAATATGTCTACTATGAGAACATTTATTGAGAACATCACCCTGGATACTTGAAGCAGGGTCGTACCAGGAACACCATCGCTAAACTCACAAGCGATCCCCTTCTACCGTGTCGTATCCATTTGCCGATTGACCTTCGCACTCATAAGTAACAACAATGGTATAAAAATATTTTAATAAGACATGATCTGACATGGGTACTATGAGATTAATCCACATGCAGCTTTCAATGTCCGACGCGTGATAAAAGAAAAAAATGTCACTTACTGCCTTCGTCGCCTTGCGCGAACCCCTTTGCCAGGTGGCGGGCCGCCAACAAAAGTCAAGTCAAACTTTGACTCCTCAAGAATGTCCCATATTTTGTTAGATGGCGCCCAATCATAAGTCAAAAGGAATGTCAAGCACTCCCCTAGGCAGTGACTGAATAGTCCACGCAGTGTGGTCTTTGTCTCGAGGGGTAATAGTATCATCCCAAGTCTCGAGATCTTTCGCGTCTTTGTATACCGGTAAGTATTGTCTAGCTTTTGGATTCTCAACAGGGTCCATGCTTCTCCAGAAATGGAGTACCGGTTATATCGTTTTTGCTGCTGAGGATCTCTTCGATGTCCGCGCTGCCCGTGTAGTCTGCGGGACCGCCACAGCTCGCATGAGATAAAGATCTGAGAGAGTGTCATCGGCAACATGAGATTCTGCCGGTCTCAACAGATAAAAAGCGTCTCGGACCCACTTGATGGTCGCAATCGCCTCGCCTTCCTTCCACCGCGCATGTCGAATGTCCACATTACCCGCGTTTGGGTTAGTGTCCTTCTCTTCTCCTCCTCCATGGACATCCGTCGCTCGCATCGATCTCGCCACCTTCCTCGGTTGGTCGAAGATAAGGTCATTTTGCGCTCTCCTCCTCTGCGCCTCCGTGAACTTCTCCTTTGTACCGCCGCGGACAATGGGGGCCTTAGACTGAGTCCCCGCCGCGCTTTTGCAGTTTGAGTCTTCCTTGCTCTCCTTCTCGGTCTCCTCCTTCTCCGAGACAGGTGCCCGATAGGCATTCTCCTCCTCTAAGGTATCCTCCTTACTGATAGGCGGTACCTCTTTGAAATCCTTCATCCGTTTCAACGCCTCCTCAACGGATTCATCCTCGAGTAAGAAGGGGTCATATTTGATCAGCCTTCGAACATTCACAATTTGCACCTTCCCTCTACCCCTGATTTTATAGTTCAGAGGTCCCATCTGCTCCATAATCTGGTATGGTCCTTTCCAGTGTAGAGCTAACCCCCTTGGGTACTTGAGGATGGTACAGGAGTACAATATCCCCAACCCGGAAACTGACTTGATCTAAGTGCGCTTGTTGCACTTCTTGTGCATCAGTCACGCCATCTCCTTCATTTGATCTTTGATCTGCGGAGTCTTTTTAAGCTCATTAGGGTTCTTGTATAACGTTATGAGCTCCTTGAACTCCGGATCCGTCGCCTGCTGCTGCCTCCATGCGGTAGGCGAGGCGATATGGATAGTACCGTCCTCCAACCTTACTCCTACCCTCTCCGGGTCTTCATCAAGCTCGCTTCGATTTTCCTGTGGAGGTTCAGTATAGACCTCAGTCGTCTCCTCCTCCTCTTTTATATTCGCCTTCGCATTCTCGTATGCCTCATAAGACCACTCAGCGTCTTCGAGAACATGTGCCTCACAGCATATGTCATGATCCGGGCCTTGAGGACTATATCGTAGACCCGTGCGGTCATATCGAACGCCTCTTGTCATCTGCATCGCCTCTATGTGGCTTACCTCGTACACCTTGTCCGTGGACAGATCTATCATTTCCACTGATGATACGAGAGCCGACACCTCCGACTGAAACTCTAGCCTAGAAAGGCTATCAGCGACTACGTTTCGCTTTCCCGGTAAATAGACCATCGTGAAATTGAAACATGACAAGAAAGCTTGCCACCGCGCCAAACGGCCGGTTTGTTCATGATTCATCAACCAAAGAAGGTTGTGATGATCGGTCCTAACCGTGAATAGAGGTCCTCCCCATAGATATTCTCTGAGCCTCTTGAGAGCCCATACTACTGCCAACGCCTCTCTCTGTCGCGTGCAGTAATTTCGCTCCGCCACACACAGCTTTCTACTAATAAACATGATCGGGCGCAACTTTTCCTCCTCATCTTCCTGTTGCAGCACCGCGCCAATCGCAAACTTAGATGCATCCGTGTCGACTACGAACGGCTTCGTAAAATCGGGCATCATAAGTACTAATCCGCCGTCCTTGGGATCTTTGTAAATGAGATCTTTGAGCGTATTAAACGCCTGCAAAGCCTCCTCATCCCACTTCTCAAAGTCTCCAAAATCAATCATCTTCTCCAACTTAGCCCGAGTTGCACCCCAATCGGGTATGAACTGGCTGTAGTACTGTGCCATCGCAAGAAAAGAGTGTAACTCTGTGCGATTCTTTGGCAACTGTCTACTCATGATCTCCTCCCTCTTCTCGCGCGACATCGAGACTCTGTTATGAGAAATCTCGTAACCCAAATACGTCACACTTGTCTTTGCAAGCTGACATTTCTTTAAGTTGCATTTCAGGCCAAAAGCTCCGATGCGCCTGAAGACATCTGACAAGTGATCGATATGCTCTTCCATTGTGTTAGAGTATACGATAATGTCATCGATGTAACAAAATGCATATTCTCCCGCCTTCTGTCCTCTCCTTCTCTTAAAACCATCCTCCGACTGGTCGTCATATTGACCGCTCAACATCTTCTGCATCGCCTTCTGAAAGAGCCCCGGGGCCTGTTTGAGTCCCATCGGAAGCACCTTCCACTGGTATATTTCCATACCAACCACGAATGCAGTCAGCCATCTGGATTTCTCATCCAGTGGTATCTGCCAGAAGCCGTTCTTAAGGACAATGACCGAATAGAATTTAGCATTCCGCAGCACTCTTCTGCCCTCTTCTAAGGTCGGCAGAGGATTTCTCTCTTCCTCTAGCACCTTATTCACACGGGCATAATTGATCGTCAAACGCCATTCTCCTCCTGGCTTGGGGACGATTTTCGGTTGAGAGACAATTGGAGATGTAGATCTCTCAATAAAGTCCTCATTGAGCAACTGTCTCACGTTCTCCTCCGCTATCTTCGCCTCATGTATGCTCAAATTTGCCCTCCGGTGCCGGAGATGGCTCCGCACCCGGTATCTTGTAAATGACAGCAGTGAAGTCCTCCGACTTTACACCACCTGCCCGAGGAGGGTCGAAAATTTCTCTGTACGCCTCCATCTTAGCTTTGAGAAGCTCCTTCTCTCTCTCCGTACCCACTCCTTCTTCTAAAATTTTCCGCGCCGCCGCTTGGAAATCTTCCTCCGACATCTTATGTTCTTTGAGGGGCGCTAAGTCCTCCTCCAAACTCAAATCTTCCTCGGACAAATCGTCCAGTCCCGTCCGTTCATACGTGACTGTGTCCGGCTCATCATCATGACCGAGTCCGACAAGCATATCAATAAGGTTCGCGTATTGTATCGGAGCCTTACGGGTGTAGAAACCATCAAAGCATGTGAAAGCTTGAGGTATCGATTTCAACTTGTCCTGGGCTCTGAGCTTCCGCTTGTATGCACTGCTCTGCTCCCGAGACCCGAGTCGACAAGCCACCACTAACTGTTGCTTGCGAGAGGGAACCGGTATAGGATGATCAATAAGCCGGTCCCTTATCTCCTGTGCCATATCGCCTTCTCATTGTACGGCAGAATGACAGTATACGGCTTGTTACTCTCAAATAGAGTCCATAGACACTTTTTCACTTCAGTTAATGAGCGCGGCCAGGTAGGCACATCGCCCCAAAAGTTCGTGATAAAAGTTTTAATGTCATCCTCTGGAGTATCGGGGATACGCCCCTTCCTCCTTGGCACAAACGCCTCTCTCTTTTCATCTGACATCTTTGCGTGGTAACAGTAGCCATTAGTAATATGGACATCTGCCCCACCACCTTCTGCGAATCTGGCCAACGACGGGCACTGTTTCGCAACACATATTATCTCCTCACGCGCTACGATTAAGTCATCAATAGACTTTTTGTCCCATGCGGGAATCGTAACCGTATACGCCTGCATCTCCGTCTCCCAATTGTCGGTCCAGGACAGTTCGTCCGGCACTGTGACATAGAGGTGTACATAGGCTTCAGTTGGCTCATGTACGAAGGCCAACCTTTTTCTCTCCGTTGCTAGACTCAGCTCAAAAGCCTCGTATGAGTCAGTAGCAGTCATCGGATTAATATCCTCCTTCTCTCCATTCTTCACTCCATAAATTACTCGCCGTGCGGCGCAATCGATCACTGCCCTCATCGTAGCCAATTGGTCATACGACAGCAGGATTGAACCGTGGTAATCGGGGACAACATAGAGGTCCGCACGATATACTCGACCGGATTTCAATTTGAAAATTAATGTGACGATGCCCGTAATTTTCGTACGGCTGCCTACCCCTTTTAGGGTCCCCTTTGTTTTTCTAATATTTTTGTCAACCCATGTCCGGTGACTATTCAAAAACTTCTGGCCGACAATATTAATATTCGCCATCGTATCATTACCAACTTTTAATGTGGTTTGTAAAGTTTCACAAAAGAGGTCAGTGTAGCATAGCGCGTCCGGTCTATGTATACTAGCCGCTAGCACATGAATTTTTTGTTCTAGGGTTTTGAGTCTAAGCTCAAGTTCCTTGTCCTCCTTCCGTTCTTCCCTCTTTTCCTCCAACTTAACTTCTTGAGTCTCCGGGGCTTCCGGTATCTCAAGTGTCCGCTTGACAGAGTCCGGTACACTAGATGTACACTTGTCTACCGTAGAGACGGTTGCGTCCTTTGGCGGGGGAACGGTCCGCTGCTTCTTCGTAGGCGGAGACCTAGCCTTCAGTTGCGGCTTCCTCTCCTCCATCGCCTTCTTTGCCTTCCTATTCGCATCATTTATCATATTAGCTCTCGAAGGATGAACTAGCAAATGCTTACCTTGAGGCTTGTGAGGCTGTGTGCCTTCAACTTCACGTCTAGGAGGAACGGAACCGTTCGTATCCTGTTCAGCAACAGTAGGCATAACTGTGACTGTCGGATTAAAAAGAACAGTTTTTATCTCCTTCTTTCTCTTCTCCTCCTCCCTCTTTTCCTCCCGTCATTCTAGGACTTCAACACGCTCACCTGAGCCAGTGTCTTCGTCTTGACGTCCCCCCTCCGCAGCGGTATAAGCTTGCTGGGGTAGTTGGAGCTGGAACTGGAGCTATAATTCCAGTATCCGTGTCCTCTGGGAGGGCGCGCTGGGGTCCGGCCTCCCCTTCCCCGATAGCCCCGACCTCTTGGTGCCCATCCTCTTGGTGTCCCTCGGGACCCTCGTGACGCTCGTCTCGTCTCTCCTCTAGTCGGCGCCGCTTGTCGGCCCGCTGCTTCTTTCTCCTCCTTTCTCTTCATCTTCTCAAGGAAGGAAATGATGGCCTCCCGGAACGTACCCAGGGGGAGACATAAAAGGCCCAGAGGAAGGTGCCTGTCTCGTAGCCGTCGCCTTAGCCAATGCAATCTTTGCCTCCAACTCCTTCTTTTCTTTCTCCTCTGCTCTTTCCCTGATATGCAGGTCTTGAGCATGATGAAAAAAAGACATGAGCTCGGCAGCCTTCCGAAGGAACAGAGCCTTCTCCGCCAACTCTTTCTCTCCCGCTTTATTGGTGAGGGCGGGTGCGGCCGTTCCCTCCAAGATCGTATGATCCTTGGTGAAAGCCCACCTCTTCCATGCGTCGTCCTTCTGCAAGGCCGCATGCAACTTCTTAATCTTCGTCACCCCTCCAGCTTCACCTTCTATTTTTTTCAGGGCCGGGTGAAGGTCCCTGCCATAAATCGGGGTTTGTTGGAGTTTATTCAAGTCCCCCAACTTGATCTCCATAAGTCTCAGGGGTCTATCCATGACATTAATCTGTCCTCGGACGTTCCTGGACTTAAACTCCCCTTCCCCTCTTTTGATTGATTCGATATCCTGACCAGGATCGAGCAACCTAGCCAGTGCTCTTGAATCCCATGGCAGGACAGTCTTGTTAGACTGGTACTCATAGAGTATAGCACACTCGAACACTTTCCATGTGAGGTCGAGAAGCTCCAGTAAAGACATATTGTCCCCAAATGAGACATGTTGCACCTGTAACTGTCGTCTCTGAGGAATTTTGCAAGAGACAGGGCTTGTTTTGGGAGGGGGTAACAGATATCCTCCTTTCTCAAGGGATCTCCCCATCGTATTTCTGGGGGAATGAATAGCCATTTATAGGCCTCATCCTTCCCTATTTTATCCTCAAACTCCTTCTCACTTAGATTGCCATATTCGGCCACAAACCTCGCTTCCTCCTCGCTCCTCTCCTTCTCGACTTTCGACTCTCCCATCCGCCCAGGGGCGAGCAGTCGGTCCTCTGGTCCTCCTGTTTCATAGGAAGGCACTGCCAGATCTCCCCCGTCCCCAAGAGAGCCAACGTTATCCTCCTGGTCTATTGGGGTTATCTCATTCTCTCCTCCTTCTTCATTCCAATATGCTTCTTCAGACCTAGAAGACATGGTCTCTGAAGGCCACTCCTCTTTTATTTTTCTCTTTTTGTTGTTGTATCTGTTATGAGGTACGAGGACCTACGTACAGATAATGTCAAAGAGGCTCGAGAAGCATTCCTTGAGAAGTCGACCTGTCGTCTGACACTTGTTCAGACCTATTGTCGAAAAACAGTCAGAGATTTGCAAAAATACTCTGATGTATGTGTTTTGAGAGGCAACTAAGTGCACAGACTTGAAAGGAGGAGTACTACACTCGTGTCCTTCAAGTTTGTTTGTAACTGTGAGTGTTTGTTTGTACGTCTGTTGACCTACTCTGTCTCTGTCTCAAGCCAGAAAAGAAATCAGCCTTGTGCTGGTGACTCCAATGTTACATTCCCTGAAGATAGCTCGATAAAAAGTCGGTAATACAACCAGACACAAATCCCCCAAAGGAGAATGATGTCTCGTTATATTAGCTCAGTGAAGCCGAAAAAGAAAGCGGCCACAGACCACGGTTAAAATGGCATTAGGTCAAATCCGGCCAAACGATATTGAAATACTGGAAAAAAACTAGGTGCACCTGACACCCGAAAAACTGTACTTTTTACCGGCTATCCGGGGGGTGATGCCTACACAACCAGTCTTACATTTCTGGAGGAGTCTGGATCCAGTGGAAGATCCTAAAGTAAGACAATACCTTCCAGTATTTAAAGACGCCAAGAAACTTGAGACATGGGATGATACCATATCTCCTACAGATAAAGATCATACCGCGTGGACCATACAAGCACTACCACGAGGGGTGCTGAACATTCCTTTTGACTTGGCACAAGGCGCAATCCCTCACAAAATTTGGGACGTCCTCGAACAGTCTACCTTAGACTTAACTTTGGTTGGAGGTCCTCCACCAGGTAAAGGAGTCCGCGCGCGTAAACGGCGTCTATAGTAAGTATTTTTTTCTCTAGAAGTATTGTGGACCTGATCGATTGCGAACATAGCATTGATCCAACATCGTCCCGACAACCTTACTTAGATATTAAAGCTACTACAGCATTCATTCTTCTAGAGATTAACAAGACACAGCTGACAAAAAATAGGCATTCTATTCTCTTGCTTCGGCAGAGACAGACGAGACGGCCACGAAACAGCACCGTTACGGGATCGCTATTTGCGTGAGCGATGGTGTTTCCTGGATGCAACCCGCATTAATACCAGAATGATGATCTCATTAAAGACTCTACAGTCTAATCAAAGGAACTGATATATTTTAATAACATGAACTGCTACACCGGATTCCATCGATCTCTACTTGTATCGGCATATTGCAAGGTTAGGGCGCACTCAACCCAACTTCCGGGATATAGTCGTCAGAATTGATAACCTGACACTATATTAAATGATACCGATTTATACAAGGGTATGTCTTCACAACAAGTAAATGTATTTATGGAAACCGACGACCGGTTATTCATATTTACATATGACATATATATGGAAATATTTGGCGACACTGTTACATCATAAGTTATTACTCAACCATAAAACATTATACTTGGACATACTGCACAAATATCTTATCGACAGCCTTGAAGAACGAGGAAGATTTTAATATTCATACTGAATGTGCTAGAGTATATATACGATTGGTACCGGGGCAAGTATCATTCTTGTTTTATAACGGCTAATTTCTGGGTTGATGTATCTTCATACATAACTCTAAACGAATCTTAGTCAGAAAAGAAATCAGTTCAAAGCGTATCAAGTTCTAGTATGTCGGAAACGAAGTTCCGCCATAAAAACTGGGAGGGGGTACTGTGGACATCACCACCCGAATTATCAGGTAAAAACTTATTTATGGATTTCGTCTGGCCGGACACGTTTGAAATGCCAATTTGATCCTGATCTTTTGGCGGCTTTTTGTCTTTGCGTCACTGAGCTAATATAACGAGACACCATTCTCTTTTTGAGGACTGTGTTTGGTTATATTACCAACCGTTACTCTTCCATTGAGCTATTGCTGTTGACATTCAAGATAACAAAAAAAATTGATTTTTCTGTTTTGGTTGGAATTTCAGTTTTGGTTGGAATTTTGATTTTGGGTGAAAATTTGAATTTTTCAAATTAACGGCTATATTCGTCCGAAAAATATCGTAAATTTTCTCGAAATGTTACCGTTAAATTTGAAAATTTGAATTTTTGTCACAAAAATGAAAAACTGTCACAAAAATGAAAATCTGACACAAAAATGAAAAACTAATTTTTGTTGTCTTGAATGTCAACAGCAATATCGTTGGGGATAGTACAAAACGAAGTGACCTCTCTACTATTTACTGGTATTTCACCTGCTCACACTGAGTCAGGACTCAAAGCAGCCATAGTGTTCTATTAAGAGTTCGTTGTATCTGCCTACTTGAAGAGTTGTAATATTACAAACTCACAATATAGGTAAAATAGGTAATTGTCCTTGGGGTGGGCCGGTATGACTAAATACTATTAATATTATTAATGAAATTGTCCATTGAGAACAGCGGTAGTATGCGGTCGAACTTTTTTCACATATCGAACTTTTTTCACGTATCGAACTTTTTTCACATATCGAACCTTTTTTCACAAAGAGAACTTTTTTTAAACGTCAAACTTAAGTTAATTTTTCGAACTTCAAGTTTCCTTATATATTAGTATCAAAATAATCTGTGTCCAGACTTGAATGTCGGCGGAAGTCGGCGGAAGTTCAGAGGGCTGAAAAATTACTACTGCAAGGAGAGGCGGGCTCAAATCACCGTGGCATCATGAAATTGAAGAACGCTTGCCTTTCGTTGAGCTGAAACTGAGGAAGCATGTAAGTAGGCGAAGATAAGTAAAAACAGGGGCGAACAAAGAGAGAAAGTCACTAGTAGTACCGGTTCGGAGGCTTGTCTCCGCTCTGGCTGGTGCATGGTGCGGCATCCAGGCCCCGCAAAAGGCCGGCGGCCGATGCAGTAGATCCCTGCGGCCCGTCACGATTGATAAGCCGCAGCGGTAGTCCGGCGCGCCAAACTGAAAGTTCGATTCACTTGTCCTCCCCGCGGTCCTTTGGGTAAGCGGACCCTAAATCACCATACTTGCGAGTCTACTACTTGCCGCGGGTCGAAAGGGTGGTGCTCGCATATGCGTCTCTGTAAATATAATTACTAATAATATTAACACTATTCAAGTATAATACCATCGGACTTCCCGACACTTACACTGGTCTTATGCGAGGTTGATCAGTAGCACGTGAGCTGGCAGATCTTGGCGTGATTAGACTGCTCTAATCACTGCCATCTAGCTGAATCAGCCTGATCCGCTTCACTTGCGCGGGCCCAGGCCGGGACCTGGTACAGCACGACTTGACCTTCTTCAATGAACTGTCCCCGAATCATTTTCAATAATCTTGATAAGAACCATGACCAAAACATTAATCATAGTGAGAACCGATCAGCAGTGAAATACCGTGCCAACGACCTATTTCTGCATCATAGGGATGTGTATCACGGTAAAAGTAATTAGTGAGAACCGATCAGCAGTGAAATACCGTGCCAACGACCTATTTCTGCATCATAGGGATGTGTATCACGGTAAAAGTAATGAAGGTATAAATCGAAGTCAAGCCCTGGTGCCGTTTGCCTTTTTTGAAGTCCAGATTGTTTGCTTTGCACCGTTTGACGAGGGATCCGTTCCACCAGGATTACTGTCTGGGAGACGGTTGCCCAGAAAAGGACGTGCTTGACGCCAATGCGTACAAATAAACTGTTCATACCCGTATGCCACCACCAGCCCACCATCAGCCCCAAGCCAGCACCTGATTGTACGTGTTTGAATGTAGGTGTGTGTATTTTTGTGTGGAGCTGAGCTGACCAAGCAAGGCCGCTGTGGAGATCATTGGAATCTCAGTTGTGGGAGCGAGCCAAGCAAAAGGTAGAGCTCTCGCCGCAGCCACTCTTGATTCGTTGCTCAGGCTTCCGCTACACGCGCATAGGAAATCCATGCGACTACTACTCCATGGATACACAGAAACTACAGTCTAAGATGTCTGCTTGTGAGTGTGTGTGTGCAGTCTAAGATGTCTGCTTGTGAGTGTGTGTGTGTGTGTGTGTGTTATGTGTGCGTGCGTGTGTGTGTGTGTGTGTGTGTGTGCGTGCGTGGGCGTCTTTGACCAAAGAACGGCAGCCATCACAGCCAAGAGCAAAGACCAACCGATGGCGACCCGCGCACCAGGCTGGAGACGGCGACGCGTTGACCTAAGCAAGACAAACATGATGCTATCAAAGGAAAAAATTTCAAGGATGATAAAGCCAAACTGCATATTTTTGTTTTAAAATTTCATTTCAAATAATACAAATCTATAGATTTTTGAAAGCCCGAGGAGAGATGGATGGAGCATGGATGGCTTGCTGGACACAAAATCATCGATTTAGTACATAAGGACGACGAATTTGAATGTCTGAACCATCCGTCTCCTTAGCTTCTACTGTTTTCTTCGATGTCAAAAAGCCGATTCGTGAACAGCTATTATCTGAAATATTAAAAGCCAAGTCATATTAATAACTACTACAGCATATTCCATCATGCAGCCTCATTTCTTTCCCAAACGCCATCATACAGCTTCGTTCCATTCATTCGCGCGACATTCATTCCATTCCTGGGCTAACATTAGAATCTTACCATGTCAGAAATTTGGAGCAAAGTAATGTTAGCGGAGGCGATACGGTGCTGAGGAAGCCATCTCCCAGTGCGTCCCTCAGCCACACAGCTGATGACACATTGCATCGTACAGGCAGGTCGACAGGGTTCACTTTTCTCAGCTGACCTGAGTGCGCGTCCATTGCTCTGTGCTCAAGAGACGATAAGACGTTTTCCATTGTTCTAAGCGAACATACAATCAATATGCACGACCAATCCAGCATAACATAAATAAGTGCATTCATGTGTTCTTTGATGCCAACACTGTGAGCATGCAGGGAAAGGTTTGGGCTGCCATGGCCCTTGCCATCTCCTGCATCATGAAAGGCAGGAGAGGAAAGGGAAGTGTGGACAGGAAACGAAGCTCGCGTTAAAGTCCATGTAAGTTATGAGACCAGCGTCATGTCCATGACACGACCTACCTCAGTTGTCAATCGTTTTTTGTACAGGGTTGTCAACTTGGTTGAAGCAGTTCATGTACGGAAGGCAGAGACATAAAGATTTGTACAAAGGTTGGTACCGCACGGCTTGGTGGCGTTTGGCGAACTCGTCACCCACGATGTCGTTGCCTACTGCGTCCACCACACGCCCTGGGCCTGCAGCACACGTAAAGACAAGTGGATTCACAAGTCTAGCAAACACAGAGCTAATTCATGTATGTATTCTGACATGCATGGATTCATATGTACGTATTTAGATGTATATGTGATGTATGTGTTTGTATACAAATACCCATACTAAAACGTAATGTGTAAAAGTCATTACAAAGGGGATGCTGGTATGAGTACGCACTGCACGGTGGGTGCTGTGCAGGCTGCATGGTGCTGTGGTAGATTCTAGCTCTGTGCTGTGCAGGCACGATGCATGAGGCGGCGTGCGGGCACACGTGACGCTGACCCAGGCATCCCAGCGCATGCGTTTCTCCCGTTCCTTTCTTCTGCGCACAAAACATAACTAAGTAAAACCGAATCGGCGCTCCTCCCACAAACCAGAGTACATAGCGGCTTCTCTCAATAACAACGAACAAATACTGTCCCCTGTTAATTTTGTTGTTGGTGTGCGCGCTGTGTATGCGGGGTTTACTAGGTCGCGGGGGTCGCCGTTGGCGGTCCAGCAAAGGCTGGCCTGGCCGGTGCGCGCGTCCACCTGGCCCCACACCTGGCAGCAGCAGCATCAGCAGCAGCAGCAGCACCGTTGCGCCGGACAGGGTTGCAGCAGCGCGCGCGGGCCGGCCATGGTGGGGCAGAAGGGACCAGGTTGAAGCCGTTGATCGCAGCGCGGCCCTGTGCCGATGTGGCCTGGCAACAGGCAGGCAGGCGGCACGGCCTGGCGTGTGTGCTGCGCTTGGTAGGTCTTGCGACAGGCGGAGAAGCAAACCATACGACAAAGCACAGGGAGAGGCCCACAGGTAGTGCGCAGGAGAGAGCCATGCAAGCAAGGAGCGTCCCACACAGCTGCACGTGTGGACAGTCCTGGCGTTGCCGAGAACAACAAAACAGGCAGCTAGAGACCTGCTTGAAG
>WBZZ01004936.1:70000-90408 GCA_019918135.1 Paulinella micropora
TGGCTAGGCACACATAAGATAGATAGATAGATAGATAGATAGATAGATAGATAGATAGATAGATAGATAGATAGATAGATGGATAGATAGATAGACAGATAGGTAGATAGATAGATAGATAGATAGATGGATAGATAGATAGATAGATAGATATTCGAATCAGTATGGCCGGGCACGCCCCAGAAAATCGGCATCAGAGAGAGAGAAAGTGGAAATTTGGTTGTTCCTCTTGTTGTTTTCGGTTTTCACACCAAACCCTGATTTTTGAAGGCTACACCGGCCCACAATTAAAAACCCGGCACTTCACGTGACTCTGTGCGCCATTCTGGCTTCTCAGCCCTATCAAGTTATTGGTTTTTGTGACGAGAAAGAAAAAAGTCCACAGACAAGGTGTTTCTCTTGTTGCCCTTTGCACAACCGAAACCGCACGGAACGACAAGAAAAAAAAAAAAAACAGTCCACACTGACCAAAGACCAAGGTTCTCCCCTCCCCCTCCCCCAAAGCAGCAAGGACAACAACTATCACAACACCAAACAAGACAAGCACCTTAAACAAAAATATAAAACAAAAAATTTTTTTCAAGCCGACAGAAAACTGGAACAGACGAGAAAAAACACA
This sequence comes from Paulinella micropora, assembly GCA_019918135.1. Taxonomy (NCBI): domain Eukaryota; phylum Cercozoa; class Imbricatea; order Euglyphida; family Paulinellidae; genus Paulinella; species Paulinella micropora. Next base: position 70,620 of record WBZZ01004936.1, read on the forward strand.
AGTACTTCCACAGTGACCAAGGTCTGTCCAAGGCGACAACGACAGCAACTAACAACAACAATGGCAGCACCAAGCAAGACAACCACAACCACAACAACAACAACAACAACAACAACAACAACAGCGAACATGTTCGAACAAACAAATGCACACGTTTACGTACTCGTGCAGGCCGTTTCCGCGTATCATGGCACTTCTTCGATTCTGCCTTCTAGTCATTTTTGCCTGCGTGGAGCCTGCTCTCAGCGAGACTGTATCGCCCTCCGTTTCTGAATCACCCTCTCCCGTTTCTGAATCACCCTCTCCCAGCGTTTCTGAAAGTCCATCTATCACTCCCACCATTTCTGAAACTCCCTCTACCTCTCCCACTCCCAGCGTTTCTGAAACTCCCTCTATCACTCCCAGCGTTTCTGAAAGTCCATCTATCACTCCCAGCGTTTCTGAAAGTCCATCTATCACTCCCAGCGTTTCTGAAAGTCCATCTATCACTCCCAGCGTTTCTGAAAGTCCATCTATTACTCCCACCATTTCTGTAACTCCCTCGACCTCGGCCTCTACTACTCCCACCGTTTCTGAAACTGCTTCTGTTACTCCCTCTGTCACACCCACGATTTCTGTTACTCCCTCTGTCACACCCACGATTTCTGTTACTCCCTCTGTCACACCCACGATTTCTGCCAGTTCCAGTGTCACTCACTCGAGCTCGATGTCCCCTGCAGCGTCTCCAAGCAAAAGCATAGTCAATTGTTCTGCCTACACCAAATGTGCTGACTGCGCCAGCACGGGTGCATGGTCCGAAACCGCTAACGGCAAGACTAGATATGCGTGCGTGTGGTGTCATCATCCCAAAACGGACGCGGGAACGTGCACCAACTCCTCTGGGGTGGACTTTCCTTCGGGTACCATCAACGCAAGCTCTCCCATCGAAACCATTAAGGCCGCCCAAACCGCATACCAGGCTGCGTGTCCCGACCTGAGCAACAAGTAAGTTTTTTTAGATCAGATAGACCATATACATTCGACATATTGATGGATGGATGGATTATGTGCTCTTTTTGATGTTTTCCGCTTAGGACTCTGGCTTGGCCCGCAGATCCGCTCAACTGGTGTAGAATTGACGTCCTCGCCGACAACGGTGCTATGGCAAAAGCTGTCTCGACCCCGCTGCTGCCATTCATCACCGTCGTAGCCGTTTGGTTCGCCTTGGACTCGTTCCAGTAACCCAAGTCAACTTTGCTTGCACCTTCAAGTCAACTTTGCTTGGACCTTCACCTTGAACGGCCCCCATTCAGACCATATTTAAAGCTCAAATTGTCAATCAGATTATATATATATATGTATATATATACATAAACAATGTTATTATACATATTGGTGGGGAAAAGGCGTGGTGTGGGTAGGCTAGGTGGCGCTGCCCACAGTATTTGGTGATTTTATCGGAAATTTAGCGCATTTGCGGCGATTTCTCGTATAACTGGCACTTGACACCTTGGCACCGGCCCGGGCGCGTCTTCTGGGAAACTACTGTACAGTTGACTGTGGTTTCAGGCCAGAAGTCGGGCGCGTGGTTGAAAAGTAGTTCATAGTCAATTGTGTACGTTACAGTAGATGATTTATTTATTGTGTACTATCAGACTTAGCAGTTTAACGACCGGCCAAAACCACTACCGTTGACATTTTACTGTTTTTGACCGGCCCGTTAGATTCTCCTCTGCACGACGTTTCGACTTCACTAACTAGTTTTCGATTCTCGTGGCATGATTTCAAACGATCAAATCAAAGTTCTTTTTACAAAAGATCAACTATTACCTTTTTCCCATATGTAAGTTCTCCTATGGGCGAGTGGTCGTTAGGATAATAAACATAGATCCGTTAAATTTTATCATATGAAAATTGTACATTTCAAACAGGCTGTGACTATAAGAAAACATTTAATTTAATGAAAGAATAATTGAAAAATAGTAAAAACTGACTTCAAACCAATCGATTTCCCGTCGCCCACCGCTTTTTCCCAACTAATTTGCACACCCCCCACCGGAAAAAACTGGCCACCGTTGTGATGACAAAAAATCAGAGTCAATTTTCATATGTTCCCTGTATGCTCTTCAATAAATTTTTATATAATATCTTTCTATGTATGCTTATAATTAAATGTACAAAGTTTTTTTACAAAAAGGTAACCTTAAGCCTGCAAACAAACCGGCCAAAATCAGCAAAAATAGGGCATAAGGCCCTCACTCAGAATTTTTTATTAAAATACAAGGCCGGAACAAGTACAGAAAGTGAAGGAAATCAAAGAGACTATTTAATAAAAGCATTTTGTACAGAAAGTGCAGAAAAAAAATTGAAAATCTCTAAAGATTTTACACATGATTTTTTTAGCCTGTCTGCAGCCCAGAACAGATCACCAACAGGTTACAAATAAAGGAGCAGTAGTTGAACATATGCAAAACAAAGACCATGTGATTGTGAATAGATTCAGCACATTACATTCCCAGAAAAGTGCATACAACACATATAGGAGTGATACAAGACAGGTGCAAAAAAGGGCTTCAGGGAAGAAAGAACAACACATGCTACAGATAAGTTTACAACACACCATTTTGCAGACAGCATGGGCACAACGTTTGGAAAGACTGTGCAAGGCCACGGGACGTGACAGTATGCATGAGAAACACACACAAAAAAAACACAAAACCCTCTCTAGCCATGACTTTTACCAATCTCGACCCCGCAAAAGCCGTCAAATAAAAAAAAAATTAGTGCGGCCTTCACTTCAAAGGCTACGTACGTCGATAGGCCTGTTTGTTCAAATATTTTTTGGAAATTTTTCTGGTTTCCTCTCCGGGAATTGGCATGGTCTTGTCAAATATTGCCACAGAAATTTCACGGGCCGGCGCCAGCAAAATCAAGTCGAAGGTCAAGTACTTCAAAGCAGGTAAATGTTCAAACCACATCGTTTCAAGCAAAAGCAAGCATGACACAAGTGTTTGTTTTAGAAAAAAGGGGTACCTAATTATTTTTCACCCTTATTTTCGACCGCAATTTTCACTTCTCAGGACATAGCAAGTATGGTGTTTTTAACTGAAAAATGCTGTTTGCATGATGCACTCTGCACTCATTTTTATACACAAGTGCACAAATGAATTCACATGTTATGTTGAGTAATCCTGCCTAAGGGTTTTTGCAGAGAAGTACGGTACAAAAAAAACTAGGAAAACATAGGTCGAAAATTAGTTTGCCAAAATTCAGAACATACTCTGGAACACAGCAATACCTTTAATACACTGAAAAACTAAACCTGCAGCTACCTATTCCCAATAAAAACATTGAATTCTGTGCAAACAGCACTTCAAAATCTTGAATATTGAATGAGTTTACCTGCTTTGAAGTTGATGGGGGCTCTAAAGACCACTAGAACCTACATATGCACTCTCTATTGCATTTTCCCTCGATTTCCCGTGAAACACACACGTTCAAGTTACGGTAAATTTGTGGACACGCAGTCAAGAGTGACGGAAAAATAATATTTGCCGTTCACATCCATGCCTTTTTCATCCATGACTGTGAAGAATTTTCCCAAAAGCAAATTTTGGACACTTGAAACCACAACTTGGACTTGAAGCCCTCCTTCAAGTGCAACACTTGCTTCTTCAAGTGACACACCTTACCAACTCACAATTTACGATTCATCGTGTTCGTACTTTGCAACCAAAGTCTGCAAACAAGTAGAAATCTACGTAAATAAACGAAGTGACCTCTCAGCTATTTACTGGTATTTCACCTACTCTCTGGAGTTAGGACAGAGACTTTTAATAAGAGTTCGTTGTGTATTTATCCCTTTGGGTTGTATCCAAACTCACAATTCAAATTTACCTTTCAAGTGGAAACTGCACACACGAGTTTTGTGTGCCCTGTCGACAGGATTTGAAAGCACCTCCTACAAGGAAGGTACTACTCAACGAACGTAGGAGATCAGAGGTCATCAAAAACACATATGTGAGACAGATCGTTCACCTGTCTTTGCATTTTTGTGTCGTCTCTCTGTTCTTCTACACTCTGTGCAGTCAACCAACACAGTATGTGTCTGGTTTTGTTTGTGTTAGGGTCACCCCCTTATCACCCAGCAAGATCATCGTCTCTGCTGCTCATCGTGCTCTACAAGTGTACCCACACTACCTGGCCTGCTCCTGGTAACTTGCAATGTTCGCCAACTCGCGCCACGACGATCCCCTGTCTCGCCTTCGGGAGCACAAGAGGAAATGTTTGGATCCATTTACCATCCTGGGCGTCTACCATGGTCTTCTGCCCTCCGAGAAGAAATATCAGAAGAAAGTTGAAGAAGGGAAGTCAACTCCTCTTACTACGGACCTCTCTTGGTCGCAATCAACGCAGTTTCGAGAGGACCTGTTCACCAACTACTCTGGTGAATATCGGAATATTTTACTCAAGGTAGTAAAAGATAAGCAAACTAAATTGCTTCATCTTCCAATGGTACCGACACCTCCCTCAAGCTGATGTGTAACTCCAACGTGACAGCCCACGACATCTACCAGGAGTACCTGGGACCTACAGGCTCTGCAGCTCAGCACGAAGCCCTCTGGAATCAAGTGGGTACCATCATTCCCTTAGAGGAATTTGTTAACCATTTGCCCATTTCGACTTCGATCCCTGGGGCGCCTGGATCACTTTCTGGATTGGTACTCCCAACTCCTGCAAGTACACCCGTCACCGTTCCCCCATCGAGCCTGACTGGTCTGCCTCCAACAACGGCTTTGGGAAGCATCCCTTCGGAACCTGCACCACCGACTCATCCATCGGCGAGCCCCACTACCCAGCTGCCCCACCGCCTACTGCAACATCGTCCCCCGTGGTAACTCCAACGATGGCCTTTACCCCAATTGCGTTGCCTGTAAGTGCAACGGCATCGGCCCCCATCAGTAGGGTACAACCAACCACTCCTGTCGATCCGTTTGCCCGTCCTGGTAGCCTAGCGAGTGGAGCGACACCCCTGCCCCGGCGTGAACCGCTTCCACCACTAGGATCGCTCTTCGCAGCACGCCCACCAGACCCATTGGTCAGCCGTGCACTGTCCATGTCTGATCCAGCCTTCGCGTCGCCACTTCGACCGATGAGTGGCACCCTTGGACCTATGCCGGGCCTTCCCAACCCAGACGACGGCTACCCCGTCGACCACCTGGACTGGTTTGTCAGGCTCAGCCCCACCACATCGACACCTGTACGCCCAACGCCTTGCATCTCGCTGAGTACAACGTTGCAAGGTAGTCGCATCACGCTGAGCCCCCTCTTCCCCGTTGCGGAAGAAACGTATTCGACCTTGCTCACTGGCGGCACAAACCCCTCCGCGGAGGACCAAGGTGAAGCCCCCGTGACCGCAGCAACTGTGACTCCGGCTCCCGCGAGCTCATCATCGAGTCCATCGTCGAGTTCGTCTTCGGGTTCGTCATCCGGCTCATCGTCCAGCACGACGACTACGGCTCCGACTCCTGCCCCTTCGACGGAGACTGGCCCTGCCCGTCCCCTGACGGCCTCAGCATCCCCGTTACCCACGGGCAATGAGTCCCCTTCGGCATCGTCGGGAGGAAGGATCCTGCGATCGTCCACCTTCGCAGGTATACCACCCCGTACCCTGCATATGATGACTCGAGTTCGATGCCTCTTCGTGATGACCCGTCCGGCGATTGTGCCGACTGCTGACGTCGCAACTTAGCCCGTGAACTTGCGTTCAACCTTCAGCAGAACAACTTGGCAATGCTGTTGGCATGCAACCGTATCATCGACACAGTACACAAGTGGGGAGACAAGACTGCAGTGGCCCTCATAGACGCGTACTGGGCCCGCTATATTCGTGCTACTGACGAACGCACCCGCGTTTGGAGCATCATCCCCTACATGCTCATGGAGTATTTCATGGAGCTGTTCAAAGGACGTCTGGACAAGGGAGACACGAAGCGACCAGCCATGCAAGCCCTCAAACTTCGACGCTTTAAGAAGGAAAGCCTCGCGGGTTATGTCAACCGGTGGATCACCAGCTACGACACGGCCTACGCCGCTGGCTACTGGACGGCCGACGCAAACCAAGTTCGTGACGTGTCCCGGATGCTCACCCCCATGGAACGTGATCGATGGACTCGGTACGCTGCCGAGATACTCAAAACACTTGGCGTTGCCTGGCCTCGCGACCTTACTGACCTTCTCCCCTGGACCAACTCCCTCGACCTCCATGTCATAGAAGAATATTCGCCCTGGATGGAAAGTGTCACGAAGCCCTCGTCGGCCGCTACCTACAAGCGAGAGCGCGACCGCCCTCCTCGCACAACGCCTTCTGCCTCCTCTCGCGACTCAACCGCCAAGGTCGACACCCGCCAGAAGAACAGACAGCGCAAAGCGCAGCAGGAAAACAAGGAGCCCAAACGCCCGCCACGTCAGAAGCGCAAGGCTGACGCCATGTCGATGGCTCAACCGACTACGTCACCGGATCGTGGACGCCCCAACAAGCGGACCAAGATGGACAAGCCGCTCCCGACTACGAAGAAGACGGCAACACGCCCGCCCCTCACCGGTGCGAACGCGATCGCCATCCCTCCGAAGAAATCTTCGATGGTTACGGCCGCCGCCAAGTCCGGCCCGACTTCACCAAAGCTTCCGCCCTTCACCAGAGTCCCGTGTGCCTATTGCAAGGAACATAACCAGTTCCTCAAGCCAGACCAGACTCCGAAGCATTCGTTTGACCAATGCAAGCTTCGCCAGTAGCGTTGTCCACTATACCATCGATGAACGCCGGCGCTTTTCCTTGTAGAACCACAGTCGCCGCGTCCTTTTCTTTGGTCGCAGAAGCACTCATAACCCAGTATAGTATAATATCCGGTTGCTAAGTTGACAGAGGCCGGTTAGAGCTGGAAGACTTCAGTAGATCGCAGTTGATCAGATTGTGAGGTTTTATTGAGTAACAACTTTTACCGCCAAACAGAGCACTGGTTTAGTAAAGCGCATGGCTGGCTGACTTGAGTAATTTTACTGTTACACCCAATCATTAATTCTTATTGTTCAGACCAGACTAACTTGGTAATCTATGTCAGTCCTAACGAAAGTAATTACAAGCGTAACTGCCGTCAGAAATTAATCTAACAGCTATCTTGTTGTAAAGCTCCCCCTAATTTCAGAGGCAATGATTTCCTTGAACTGAGTTTGGAGTTACCATACTTACTACTGAGTGTCTTATTTAGCCGCATTGCCTGATAGACTGTCAGCCCCTTTCTTGAAGAGAGAAGGGCTTTCAAACCGCTTGGATAGAATATCAGCACGGTTCTGCTCTGAAGGTACCCAGTTCATAGTGACCTGCCCCTTCCTTATCGCCTCCGTGATATGGTTGTGACGCAGCGCGATGTGCCGGAGCTTCTTCCCAAACACTGAGTTGGGTGCCGTACAGACTGTGGCCCGGTTGTCCACATTCATCTTTGGCACTGCCATCAGCTCACTTTTCAAAGGATTGCAATCAGACCAGGGGAGCGACTTGATCACATTGCGCACTGACTCCACGTCATGGAGTACCTCCGATGCTGCGTAGGTCTCGCTCTCCTGCGTCCCCGTCGCCGGATGCTTCTGGGTGGTAGCCCACCGTGACCGGTCCACCGGCCAAGAACACCACTCCACCCGTCCGGGAGTACATCTTGCTGCCATTACCCAGCGAGGAGTCGGAGTCTTCCAGCGTTCGATTACCACTGGACGAGAACTTTACTCCCCTATCCTTTACATACATGAAGTAGCGCAGCAGCTGCTCAGCCGCCCGGTAGTCGAACTTTTCACGGTCCGACTGGTACTCCGCGATTACGCTCAGGGGCATGACTGACTCCGGAACGCTGGCCTTCAGCATACATAGCTTCCAACAATCTCCTGCGGCGATTACGCAAGCATGGCCGGCTCCATCTTGGATCCCACCGGCAGCCAAGGGGTCTTGGCTGGCATCCACTGACGCCCGTCGCTGCTCTTGAATCGCACCAACAACGTTGCGATGTACTCTCTCTGCCGGATCGTCATGGTAGTCTCTCCCCCAGCACGACTCATCTCAAACTCCAAGGACAGGAACTGCGTCACCTTCCCTAAATCCTTCACGTTCCCCCATGCGCTGTTGAGCTTCTCTACGTACTCCCGACGGCTCTCCTTAGATGCAGTAACATGCACGTTGTCATCGACGTGGTATGCCAATATCTCCGTCTTCTTCGTCTGCTCGTCGATCCGCCCAAACAACACCGGTTCGATGACGCTTTGGGCAAAGCCCATCTTCTTTTGCGTTGGTACCACCCTGTCGTTCCAGTAGATATGTCCGGACGGCTTCAATCCGTTGACATCACCCAACGCTTGCCATACGACATCAGGGGGCGTGTAGCCCGTCTGAGGCTTAAGCCACACCGGAACACGCAGCTTTACTTGAGGGAAAGCACTTTCCTCATCCATTCCATAGACTTCCATGTCCTGTAGGACAGCCAGGGCACATGTCAACCAGACTATCTCCACCCTGCATGTGGGAAGATCCACCTTGTCGTATTGCCACGACGGCTGTCTGATCCCAATCCTGCAATACGTGACTTGGTATCAACAGCTGGCCCGTCCACCGTCTCCCTCTTCTCGAAGTCGACGAATCTTGTCGGGACCAACGGCTCGCCAGGGGGCTTCTCCGACACATGACGTTCGACGATTGCTCCCAGCTTGAGGTGTTTGTCTATATCGGCAAAACGCGATGCGTTCAACCTCCCCGACGCTGTTGCTACGCGATGAGGAACCGGCACTGAGACTAGGTACGCTCCAGAGCTAAAGTTAGAGGGTTTCGTTGGCAAACAACCCCTCTTCCCTTCAACGATGTTCGACGCATCGACCGGTGCACCTGTCCACGCCACTGGTACCCCTCTTGCATCCCTGCGTCCCTCCGATCGCCCCACGTCTCCCCAGAGCAAGACGAGGCGAACGGGCTACCTCGGAGGCACGAGCTTCACGTTGTGGCTCCCTTCGACCAACATCATCACTCCCAGCATAACCTTCCTCATAAGTGACAAGAGTGACGACACCACAATCGTCCTCTCGTCCCCCACCTGATGCAACGGATACTCCCTCGTCAGACGGCATCCCGGGTACGTCGCTCCCGTCCTCATTGTCCTCCCCAGTGACAACGTCTTCCAGTTCGTTAAGCAGTCGTTGCTCACTTTGGGTGAAAAATTGGCCGGTGTACCCGTCACATTTGTCTCCTTTTTTTCCAAAGTCAGTGTAGCGGTCTGAAACAGATGCTGCTTCGATTCAGCCATTCTTCCTTTCGGATACAGGGTAGGCCATCCATGAATGCTTGCGTCTTGTACGACCATGTCCACCGTAGTCACCAGCTGGCCAGTGTAGTAGCTCCACACCTTGTAGGACGACTCCTCCATGTTGACCCCCGTGAACACACCTGGTGCCCCCTTCTCTTGTCCCTTCTTACCTCCCTTGTAGAATACACACAGGCAGCCAAACGGTTTCAGGATAGTGTGGTGCGGCGCAGGTCTTTTGTAGAATGCTTCGTGCCGCGATACCTTAGCTCCTGCCCTGCAATCTTCGCCAACTTCATTGCACAGAGTCAGAGACGCCCCCACGTACGAAGCGTGCTTCTTGATCTTAGTCGTCGCACACGCATTGCAGGTGCATTTCACCACTCCCCCTTTGTGCTTTGGAGTCAGTCCATTTTGTTTTAGGAACTGCCTTGCCATTGTTTCTCCAAAGTGGAATATGTCGTTGATGTCACGCATGTCCACTTCAGTAGTAGGGTTCATCCTCGTTGACCAGAAAGCAGGATTGCATCCAGGGTAAGGCCAGCTCTCTCTCTTCTTCTTTCTCCATCCCTGTGGCTGCAGCGTTGTAAATTGATATTGACAGGACTCGGCGTCAAAGATACCAATGAGCACCTTGTCCCGCTCTTCCACCTCAATTCGCTTCTTAGTGACGAAGAATTCGGCACCTTGCATAACAATCGCGAACCCTGCGCGTTGAAGGCGCCCAGCCAAGAACAGCGTCCTATCCAGGGTAGGTAAGACATACGCCTCACTCATTTCCACTTCCTGAGGGCTCCCTTCACCGCTGACACCCACAAATGAAGTGCTTCCTTTAGACTCAGTCGCCGAGGCTCCCGAGATGCCCCTGACAACCAATGGATCGTTGTCCAGAACTTCATTGAGCGCGTCAGCCAACGGCAGCATGTGTTGAGCCGATCCGGAGTCTAGATAGACTGCATATGGGTCTTGAGCACCACCCATACCATCCCCGTGCGCCATGTGGGCCGCAGGCTCTTTTCCACCACCATCTGGCGCCAGGCTCGATCCTCCTTGATTCATTTCCAGGCCACTCTCGCCAACATCCCCGTCGTCTCCTGCTTGTCCAGGGGGTGTCCCCGGTGGCTTTTTCTCCTCCTCAGCGACTCCCCCAGTCCTGGGCACGGGGTCAACGCTAAGGTTCGCATTTCCTCCTTGTTCTAGCGTGATGGTAGTCTTAATATCTTCCCATCGCCCCACCCTTCTCGCTTCGTTGGTAGGCTCGTTCACGCTCGCGTCATTCAACCTCAGCGCTCCCCCTTCCCCAGGTACCTCGACACCACCCTCCTCACCCTGTCTCCCGGGTGTGGATGTGTTTCTTTCAGTGCGGAGACGTGCAATTGCCGCCCTCTTCCTCTCTTCCAACGCGTCCAGTTGGTAGACCCACGGAAAGTAACGCTCCTTGTTACGTAGCAAGGTGAGCTCCGTTTCTGTTCGCGCGTGTCCCTTCGCATCTTTCAATGCGTCCCAACTGATGTTCAGGTAATCCTTGGCCGCCTCAGGTGGTCCAGCCAGCAGCAGAAGATCATTGTATCTCGGTTGCAGTGCCTTTGCCTGCTCTCCCTCTTGCGGGACTACATGGCAGTATCTGAACAATCTCTTGTACGCCAGGTCTCCTTTCATCCTCGTGACCGTCGAACCGTGAGGTCCCATTCCACGAGCTTCCGTCGAACTTCGATCCCCGGCCTGCAGCCACGTCTGTTTGCCTTCTCCTTGAGTCCAGTTACAGAATGGCTTGTGTCTCGACCAATCCATCTTTTGACACTCCTTGTTACAATAGGCTACCATCTTATATCTTGAGCACCACTTTTGCCCCTTGACCTGTGTGACACTGCAGTTTTCACACTCAGGCGGCATAGGCGTCTCCTTGTCGCACGGCTCGTCGTCCTCGAGTCCAACCGCCCAGTGCTCCCAATCGTCCGGAGTCACTCTTATCTTGTAAAACCACATCCAGAAGTGCAGCTCAGGTCTCTGCGCGTTGTTAACACAGTCCTGAAGTCGGCTATGTTCACCTTTCCGTTCCTTGTGTCACCAGGTACTTCCTCATCAGGTGGGTCGATATACATGAACTGTGTCTCTTTCTGCGCCATGTAGGCGTAGCCCATCGGTCGCCTTCCTCCCACAGTCGTTGGCCGCAGTCCCGATCCATCCGTAGCCGGCGTCAGGTAGTCAGCTTCGTCAACAGCATCCCTCGGAACAGGATCCACCATCTTGCACGTCCACTCACGATGTCTTGCAGCCATACAGGACACGGCCGCAGTGGGAGGCGACTTCGCGGCACCCGGAGCTTTGCGTCCCTGGTCCTTCCCGCCTTTTTCTTTCGCCGTTTCCTTCTGCGGCTTGTCTCCTTTAGGAAATTTCTTGCGGTATCTGTCTTTCAGCGTTGGAAAACTTTTGCCGACATGATCGTGGCCAGGTATTCTACATTTCTCCATGCATCTGAAGTACTTATGTTCTTTTGAACAATTATAGTATTCCCGCTTCGGGCGCCCTTTACTACCCTTGCCATCCTGCTGCCCAGCCCACATCGCCACCTCGTCCTTGCTTCCCGCTCGTTGCGCCTCGTTTGCGATGACCCGCCTCTGGAACGCACTTTCGAAAGCATCCCAGTCCCGCGATGGCTCGGTCACCTGAGCGTCCAGGAACGGTTTCCAAAGGTGTTTCTCCGCGCACTTTGCCAACGCAGTCTTAATGAACTGCATCTGAAGACCCACTCCAACCGGTTCGCCATGATCCTCCAAAAACTCACAGTGCGTAGTGAAGTCTCTGAGTTGCGCCATCATGTCGTCTTTCACGTTGAACTGCCAGTTGCTCACTAAATTATTTCTTTTCTGCATCTGATGTATCTCCGTGCCCTGGTATCTCTGCCGTAGCACGTTAATTATTTCCTCCGGTCGCAGAGTCGGCTCCCGCACTAGGTAACGGACAATCCTTTCAGCCGGCGACCCATATTCAAGGGCCTTGTATAGCCACATGAAAATCTGCGCCCTTCTCGCAAGTATCTTGCGGCGTTCGACCATGGTCAGGTTTACAACCGGTGCTTGCGCCGGTCACGCAGCTCTCCCCCGTCTCCCAGCCCATTGGGTCTGGTTTCTCCTCCTCCTCTGGGTCACCGTAGGCTGCATCCGCAGGCACTTCTGGGGCCGCGGCCTTCAATTCCGCCTCCACCTCCGATCGCCAGAGTAGGACGTCCTGCAGGGGCGCCACATATGCCCAGCATTCCACCGAACTTAGGTCCACCCGCACCTGCGCGTACCAGTCATCCCAGCTCCGTCCCTTGATACCATCGATGAACGCCGGCGCTTTTCCTTGGAGAACCACAGTCGCCGCGTCCTTTTCTTTGGTCGCAGAAGCACTCATAACCCAGTATAGTATAATATCCGGTTGCTAAGCTGACAGAGGCCGGTTAGAGCCGGAAGACTTCTGTAGATCGCAGTTGATCAGATTGTGAGGTTTTATTGAGTAACAACTTTTACCGCCAAACAGAGCACTGGTTTAGTAAAGCGCATGGCTGGCTGACTTGAGTAATTTTACTGTTACACCCAATCATTAATTCTTATTGTCCAGACCAGACTAACTTGGTAATCTATGTCAGTCCTAACGAAAGTAATTACAAGCATAACTGCCGTCAGAAATTATTCTAACAGCTATCTTGTTGTAAAGTTGTCAAGACGAGGGCAAACACTGCAACTGGAAGCCATCCTCGGCCGCCACGCGCAATCCACCTCGAACGTTCCACATGACGACTCGTCCATCGCCTCGGCCAACACGGCGTCCAATTCGCATCTGCACGATCCCGACGGTCATCTGCGGCAGCATCTACGTACGCAAATCTTTTCGGACATCACCGGATGAAGACTGCATCGGCAAAACTTCATGCGTTTTGGACTCTGCATGCAACTGAAAGGGCGTGGCCCTCCTCGACTGGGTACTACACCATGGACTTGAGATCGTGTCGCTCCCACCCGTTGGCGCACGCTCATCCGTGGGTATTCATGTTATCCTCGCTGAAGGCATTGAGCTATTCGTCTCGGCTACCCCGACGTCCCCGCTTCATGCCATCACGATCTACATTTCGAGCCACCTGCCTGATGGAACCAGGTATGAACTTGCTTCTTGCCAACGAGGTCGCGGCCCAACTCAACCTCTCCATCGACAATGCGCAAGCGATCAGGCCCACGGACTACATGCCCCTAAAGCCGCCTTCCAAGCAAATCGTCTACGAGACGGAGTTCCACCTCTTCGAGACGCCACTCCGGGTCGGTCACGGTCAGCTACGACTTCCGCCCCACAACACTGGCGAAGGAAACGTCCTACCCGATAGCCAAGTTCAACAAAATCATCGATCGCAGTCCCAGCCTGCAACTTCCTTCGACTTCGCACGACCTCCTGTCCACCTCGAACTCCCACCTCTACGGTCGCCATGTCAACCTGTTCATGATGGGCAACCCATCGCCTGCCGACGGCTACGTCAGAAAACTGGACGAGGACGACGAAGAGGAAGACGAAGAGGAAGCCGATGAGGACAAGAAGGACGCCAAAGAAGAAGAAGAAGACGAAGTTGAGCTGGTCGAGACGGAAAGCGAGCAAGGTGACCAGGATGAGGTTAGCTTCCCCTCACCTGCGCAGAGGCAAAACGTCACCGCACGCGCTCGTGGAGGGCACTTGCTGGACAAACGCACAACGCCGCCGACTTCTAAGCGACAAAAGCTGGAAGCGTCCCCAAGCTCAGAGGAGTCACCGCGCCCTTCAGCTGCTGCAACCGCTACCCCTACTACGAGCTCGTCCATTCACCAATGGCAGCATACATCTTCCTCTCGAGTGTCGCAGACGCCCTCGACTCAGTGGTGGTTGAATTCGGCCATGAAAAGGGATGACAAACTGGTACGACAACTCTCCCAATCTCAGGGCAGAGCCCCGTTGACACGACGCTCCCTAAGCTACGCAGCTTCATCATCGTCGTCATCATCACCGGCATCATCGTCGTCACCATCGGCATCATCGTCGTCATCATCGGCATCATCGTCGTCGTCATCCGCCTCGATTTTGGCTTCGCCATCCTCGGTCGTCGCCGCTGCGCCACCGGCCGGGCCATCTTTGGCTTCGTCATCATCATCCTCATCATCACAAGAAGTGAGGGCGCCTATGATTGCCGAATGCTCGTCCACGAATGAAATGAGCGGGGCCCTTAGACGCGGTCTCAAGAATGCCCCACCGACCCCACTTCCCCCGCTGCCGATCGAACCGACCTCACGTCGATTTACCAGGAGTAAGCCAGACAGTGTTGGTACACTTGTAGAGCGCTATGAGCAGCAAAGAGGGTGATCTTGCTGGGTGATAAGGGGGTGACCCTAACAGAAACAGAACCAGACACATACTGTGTTGGTTGACTGCATAGAGTGTAGAAGAACAGAGACACGACACAAAAATGCAAAGACAGGTGAACGATCTGTCTCACATATGTGTCTTTGATGATCCCACGTTCGTTGAGTAGTACCTTCCTTGTAGGAGATGCTTTCAAATCCTGTCGACAGGGCACACAAAACTCGTGTGTGCAGTTTCCACTTGAAAGGGAAATTGAATTGTGAGTTTGGATACAACCCAAAGGGATAAATACACAACGAACCCTTATTAAAAGTCTCTATGGCTGCATTAAGTCCTGACTCCTAAGAGCAGGTGAAATACCAGTAAATAGCTGAGAGGTCACTTCGTTTATTTACGTAGATTTCTACTTGTTTGCAGACTTGGAATGCAAAATACGAATACGCCTGAACGTAGATTGTGAGTTGGTGAGCTCGCGTAACTTGAAACAGCTGTAAAACACTTGAAGGATGGCTTCACGCCTAACTTATAATTTCAAGTGTCCAAAATTTGCATTTGGAAAAAGTTTCCATAGTCTGGATGTAAAAAGCAAGTCAAAATATTGTTTTCCGTCACTCTTGTTTGCTTGTCCACAAATTTATTGCAACGTGGGTGTTTCACGGGAAATGAGACTTGAAAGGTAATCATCTAGAGTGAGAAAAAGGCAATAGTTAATCTTTTCTAAAAGAACAGTTTGACTTGGTTGTTTGAAGTCATTTCTGAACGAAATCGAAAACTAGTTAGTGAAGTCGAAACGTCGTGCAGAGGAGAACCTAACGGGCCGGTCAAAAACAGTGAAAAGTCAACGGTAGTGATTTTGGCCGGTCGTTAAAGTGCTCAGTCTGATATATTATATCAGAGCCTCCGATCAAGTTCAAGAGTCTCAGATTCGGAGTCTGTCATGACAGTGACTCATGAGCATATTAATACAGTCCATGACCCTGCAGTGACAAACATCGAGCAAGTTGAATCGAGACCGGGAGTCTAGCTGAACTAATAATTTAATAATAACCTTTCACTTACTACGCCGGTCACAGTGGTATTAATGTGATCAACTGCGGCAGGACATTGCGGGCGGCAGGACCGGCCGTTTTTTTTCCCTCCCCACCGCGAACGAGTTTTAATAATGAAGAACGCCGGCTTGCTTTTCGTAGAGCTGAAAAGGAAGCATGTAAGTAGGCCAGGCGAACATCGGTAAAAAATAAGGCCCCCGGTGAACAAAGATAGAAAATAGCAGACCGCAACAGGGAGAAATGTGGGAGGACAAGTACAAGTCCGAGTCACTGGCTCGGACTGTCACCTGACCTGGCTCAACGGTTCGGACCTGACAGCCTGAGTTACTAATAACTGACTTCAGTTATCAATAAGTGCTCAGGCCCCTGCCGTCGGGCTGCACATCATTTCACTTTGCGGACAAGTTATTGTAACAGGCCGCCTCACATAGCTACTAACTCAGCATACTTAATGAGTAAGATATTATTAGGTGGGATATTGGCTCGGAAATCATAGCACTATGATAAACTGATATGATCAGGCATGAATCATGTTAGTAATATCACTAGTAATATTGATACACCGCGTCACTGATGCCATGATATTGAAACACTGGCATATGGCGTCTGTCAAATTTGTGTGTGTGTGTGTGTGTGTGTGTGTCTGTGTGTGTATGCGGCGTATAATAAATTTTCTTAGCAGCTGCCGCACGTATCGGAGGCCGGGTCAGGCCGGCCCGCCAATACTGACTGGTAAAAAGTGGCAGTGGTGAGCAGTCCAGCCAATGGAATAGAAATCACAAATAGCCAGGCTGGTAAGGAGATGAACGACCCACCCTAGGATAGATTAGATAGATATATAGATAGATAGATAGATAGATAGATAGACAGATAGAAAGATAGATAGATAGATAGATAGATAAGGTAGATTAGGTAGATTAGATAGATTAGATAGATTAGATAGATAGTTAGATAGATAGTTAGATAGATAGTTATATATATATATAGATAGATAGATAGATAGATAGATAGATAGATAGATTATATAGGTAGATTATATAGATAGATTGAGATAGATAGATAGATAGATAGATATAGATATAGATAGATAGATAGATTATATAGATAGATTATATAGATAGATTATATAGATAGATTATGTAGATAGATTGATAGATAGATAGATAGATAGGTACATAGATAGATAGATAGATAGATAGATGGATAGATAGATAGATGAGATATCGCAAAAGGAATGTAGTCTTGCAAAGGAACGTTTCACATCAAACAGCAATTTGTGTACTGTGCATGTGTCCGAGATGGGAATCAGGGGTAGATTGTGTTCTAGAAAAAAGAAGAGGAGGTAGGTCGTTGAAGAAAAAAGCAATCTAGGAATGGAGAGTGGGGTCTTGAGGAGGATAAGGAAGAAGAGAAAGAAAAGGAAGCCGTTAGTCCAAGTGTTTTGAGCACCGTAAGCTTGCGCCAGCTACAATGATGACATTGTATAAGGCCTAAACCCCCGAAGGGACCTAGCCCGGGCTATGCAACACTGGACGGCTATGACGGAATGCAGTCACCGATACGGACTAAAGGAAGATTAGTCTAATTTTTTACTGCACAGGAGCGATAAATGGCAAAAGAGCAACGAGCTACGCAGGACGATAGCTTGAAGCAAAGGGATTTGGATTGGGGATAGGAAAACCCCAAGGCGCGTAAACATCGATGAACGGAGAACGATACCATGCCGCGAGCCCCGCATTCGATTGATCGAAGGTGGCAGGTTCATCCGTTGTCCTCGATCTGAGACTTAAGCCCACTGTATCGGCTGGTCTTGTAGGCTCGCGCGGAGATAGATAGATAGATAGATAGATAGATAGATATCTGGGTAGAAGGGTAGGCGAAAGGATCCCACGCCTACCAAAAAAAAAAAAAAAAAAAGTTTATACGTACATACATATTAACATATGATACGTAAATGCGCGTATGCATGCTTGCAGGAAAGCGAAAGGGTCCAATCCATACAAAATTTATACCTGCATGGATGTCAATACATAAACGAATACATTTTTAGCAACAACAACAACAATAACAACAAACAACAGCAACAATAACACCAATAACAACAATAAAAACAACAACAATAATAATAATAACTATAACAATAATAACAATAATAACAATAATAATAATAATAATAATAATAATAATAATAATAATAATAATAATAATAATAATGATAGTGCTTCTCAGTCAATGGAGAATGCATTTCTGCACATGTGCCTCCATCGTCTCACCCGCGAGGGGAGTACGAAGATTTGACGATAGGCTCTACTGACACCCCGCAAGGCAGCTCCAAGCCTTCCAGACAGACGAATACTTTCAAAGAAAATATCCTTTGAAAATACTGGCACCGACGGGAATCGAACTGGCGACAGGGCCCATAATGATGTAATAATAATAATAATAATAATAATAATAATAATAATAATAATAATAATAATAATAGTGCTTCTCTGTCAATGGCTGATGCAATAATAATAATAATAATAATAATAATAATAATAATAATAATAATAATAATAATAGGCTTCCTCAGACTATAGCATCAGATCCAGATCCTGGACATGTGCCTCCATTGGGTCACCGGGGTCAGCCGATCCCAACGCATTGTCAGAACACCAAACAGACATAGCAGCAACAGCAACAGCAGGGGCAGATGGGGGCTGTGAAGTGCATGAAGAGCTAGATGCGAGGGTGTTAGCTGAAGAGAAGAACTCGGAGACACTACGCTGCGCTCCCGAACCCCTCTCTCTAGCCAGGACGTCCACACTGCGCGGACGGCCGCGCCGCGCAACATCAACGTCACTTGGGGGAGAGGGTGGGACAGAAGCTGATGGAACCTCAGTGAGGTCAATCACCTCCTCGCCCCCATCCTCCACCCCAAGCTCCTCCCTTTTACCCTCCCTAGCAGACCAACACTCAGACACATATGATCCAAACAACACATCCAACTTTGGAGGGGGACGCAACGCTGTAACCCCTAACAACGCAGCAAGCCTAAAGTTACTGCGGAAGCGCGACTTCCCCTGAAAAAACTTACAAAACAATCGTGATTGATCCACAGGCGACATATCATCCCAACCCTGCCGCACAGGGCCCTCCCGCTCCCGCCCAAGCAACACATCCTCCACCAAACCTCACCGCCTACGACCTCACCACCCTCCTCACTCCCTCCATCCCCCTCAGCACCCCCCACAGCCATGCCACCGAGCCTCTGAATACTCAGCAACAGCTGCTTACGTCTTGCCTCATGCATGGGGCAATCCCATAAGAAGTGCGCAAGGGACTCATTGACATCATCATGACAACAGAAGCAACGAGGGGACATGCCACTGACCAACTTGCTGCGGTACAACCGAAGGCGGTTGTTGCAGCTGAGCAACCTTCTCCGGAGCAGATTATAATGCGCATCATCAAGGGCTACCCATCTTGGGAACTCCTTAGTTCCAAAGACTTGTCTTAGGATGACTCGCAGGCCATCAGTAAGATCGCTGCCTGCCTCTCGCTTGTCCCACATCAGTTGCTGCACCATCTTGACGTCCTGCTGAAGGGCCCACTTGTCCACAGTCGAACTCCAACCCTCGAGGTCCTTCTCTGAGCTATTTAGGAGCTCCTGAAGCCCTTGTTGTAGATCCATTGAGTCCCTGATAGCGCCTTCGGCCTCCGCAGTCCAGTCAGATTTGACTTGAGATGCGATGACAGGAAATCGCTCCTCCGGTAGAACACGCAGCCGTCCATAGAACTTCAGTTGCGCCGCCCGCCGCAAACGCTCCGCACTCAAAGAGCGCGCCAGAAAGAGTGTAATCCACTTGCTTGTCGTAGGGCTGATGCCGACAATCATCCTCATGGGGCGCAGCATTGCTGCCTCCAGCTTGGTGAGCTGCGATACGGGGGCACGCCAGACATCGAAGGCGTACTTCAGCTTGGCTCCCACAAGTTGATTCCAGCACATGAGACGATACCTAGCTTGTGTCTCACCTGCACACCACAAAGAGTACCAACCTGCGGTGGCGACTTCAGTGACAC